>CAUOFW020005447.1:0-82263 GCA_963454935.2 Ilex paraguariensis
GAACTATCACAGTTGTCCTATTTGGGTAATTTGCGTAATTCCTTCGTTTTGTTGTGTCCCAGTAGCTGTGTACACTTCATGGTTGCAATAATGGCACCAAGTATGCATTAACTGTTTGATGTAATGAATGTGGCAAAGGGTGTCTTGAAAATTACTAATGTCCTGCTTTTGCTGAGCTTTTTGAAAGTACTGAACTTGGTTGTTTGGTTATTTTGCTTCAAAAGGATAGTGCTTATTTGGTTGTGTATGTTGATAAAGGGTACTTGTTCTTCAGTGAATCCTACACTTCTACATGTTCATTTACTTTCATCCACATTGGATACCCTCTCTCACTCTCTCTCTCTCTCTCTCATAAAATTATCTTTCTCTACCATACTCTGTATATCAGCTTGTGATATTTCTGGATTTTTACAGGTCTTGTGAGCCAGGAAGCATTGAGGTAGCAAAGATCTTATACAGCCTTTATTCTGTGGCAGGAGGGTAGTTAAAATATGCAGACCCCAAAGGGAAGGTAAGCTTTATGAATCTTATCTCTTCCCCTTCCCTTTAAATGCTGTTTGGCAAGTTGCTTGGTGGATGGAACTTATGGACCTGTTTTGTTCTTTGCAAGAATTTGGTAAAAATCATATGGTGGGTTCCACCAAGGATTTGGTATTCCCTCTTTGATTGGTAAAATTGTAATCACTTGTCACGTTAAATGTCTATTTGTGTATTCAATATCGAAAGGGCCCATTGGTTGAGGTTGATAGTTTACTCTTAAATGTGTTGGAAATTGGTGCCTCTATTGTGTTTTAAACTTCTCCTGCTGTTAATTCATTGGCTTTCTCTTAATTCTGTGATATAATATCATACATCTGTTATCCCACATTTTTGTCTGTCCATCAATATCTGAGAACTAGAATTTGTGGGAAGATTTTAAACCGAGTTTTCTTGCTTTCAGTATCACACAAAAATTTAGCATTTTTTTTTTGTCTTGGGGTGCTATAGGGCACTCTTACTGGGGCCAGCGGACGCATTTTTGGAAGCTTGGGGGTCTATGCTTAGGCAATTTACGCTATACTTATTTTTCCTCTTTGCTGAATTTTGAATAATTTTGTCATCTACTGTAGATCATGTGGTCCTCTAGTTCCTTGGTATTATATTTGTGGATTGTTTACATACGTTAGCTTAACATGGATGGACTGGGATTCAATTTTTCTATTGAGTCCTAATATTTTTGCCTCCCTAGTGATAGTTTCTTTTCCTTTTCTTTTTGATGAAGACGATTCATTGGTTTTGATTCTTTTGTGACTGAAAATAACCGCCCTTTAATACACCATATAAGAAGATTATAGAAGGTTTACCTGCCTAGACACTTCTGACTTCTTGAATGCAGTATCACGTTGAGTCATCTGGAGCATTGCAAATAGAAACTTCAGATTTGTTAAAGCGTCTTGTGTTAGTCCTTTCCTATTCCAGCTAAAGTACTCATTATTGGACGACCATTACTAAACAGTTTGCAATGTTTGCACATTAGACACAATCCTGAATACTGATACCAATTTATCATGTATTGCCAAATTTCTTTGTAACTTTGCGGTAGTTTGATGGCAACTTGCTTCCTAATTTCAACAATATTGTCGGTCATGTAATATCCTATTTGTACTTAACTCTTGTTCACTAAAAAACTTGGTAATAGTGCCTAGGACGATTTATTTCCCAAGTTTGTAGGATTGACTCCTGTTGGAGAACTGCTCCGACACCAATTAATTTGCTTGCCATCCAAAAGGTGGCCAACCTGGTGCATGCTACGACAGATTGCAAGCCAGAATACAGTGGATCTCAGTTGTCCTCATGATTTAACTTTCATTTGAAAATGATTCTTTTGTTAGTTTCTGATGATTCCTGATTTTTCGAAATAATAGCTGACTACTTGACTGGTTTTGGTAGCAGAAGCAGTTCTTCAGAAATGCCTCAAAAGATCTCTCCTCGAACAGTTTCTGTTGAAGTGCCCCAAAAGATTTCTCCTCAGGCAGTTTCTTCAGAAGTGCCTCAAAAGATTTCTCCTCGAGTTGTGCGTCAACTGAAGACAACTGCATTGGAATCGGAATCTTCATCTGCTTCAAACCAAGCTAGTAGGACACCAAAAGACAGAAGCCCTAAAGTGAATGAACGCAAGTCACCCAGAAGCCCAGTTCCTGAGGTAAACTAAATTACAAAAACCCACCAGCCTTGCATCAGTTTGCAGCGAAGTAGGTGTCGCAAATTATCTGAGTTTATCTTGGTGCTGGCAATGTAAAAGGCTAAGCATTTAGGCCCTCGTTGTAAAAGTTTAGTATCATGCTTTGTGCACTCGTGCAGCACGTTCCATTAAAGTCGGCTATAAAGGCTTGCATGAGTCATTGTAACTAGGTTTCTTAACCCATCCAAACACACAATACTGCACCGTGGCAATGCATCCAGTTTATATTTGCTTTTTTGTTGGATGATGTATAGGTCAGGGAGATTTTTTCTTTGGGAAAGAGGTTAGGGGTATGTTAGAGTTACTGTTTTTAATAAAAAGGGAGGACCAGGTATGCCTATTCTCAAACATGGTGTACCATTTTTTGTATCCCCTCCTACTTTCACTAACAGTCACATACAGTCCAGCTTTAGTGCTCGGTCATCCGTCAATCAGGTTTTCTAAGCCAGCTAACCGATGCACGTTATTTTAACATTAGTTTGTATTACCATCACGTAGTAAGTAGTTTCTGCCTACTACTGTTTGCATATATTGCTCAACTTTCACATGCCTTTGAAATTTTGTGCACATTGGGTGTGGCATGAAATTCCTGAACATTATCTTTCTTCTTGCAAGATGCAGAAGAAGCGCCCAAGCAGAGTTGCTGAGCTGGAATCTCAGATTTCTCAACTTCAAAATGATTTGAAAAAGGTGAAGGATCAGCTGAGTTCATCAGAATCATTGAAGAAGCAAGCCCAACAAGAAGCAGAGGAGTCAAAAAAGCAGCTCTCAGCCCTATCTTCAAAGCTCGAAGAGTCCAAGCAACAGCTTTTGGAGCGGTCTGCTTTTGAGGATGTTAGTGTAATTGAACTCCAAAGTATCTCCAAGGAACAAGACCAAGCATGGGAATCCAAGCTTGAGGCTATCCAGAAGCAGCATTCAGTTGAGTTAGGTGCTTTGGCCTCCGCTTTGGATGAGATTAAGATACTAAAAGTCCAGCTTGAAATGTTAGCTGAATCTGAGGATGAAAAGTCCAAGCAAGCAGAATCTACCCATGCTGAACTCCATAGCTTGAAAGAAAACCTTGCAGAGACCCTTTTGCTTTTGGAAGACATGAAAAACCAGCTGAGGGATTGCAAAGATTCGGAAGCTCAGGCACAGGCACTTCTTGGTGAAACTATGCTTCAGCTGGAAACAACCAGAAGGACTGTAGAGAACCTCAGGTTGGATGGTATCAAATCCAAGGAGGCCTATGAAGCCATAACTATGGAGCTGGACCAATCAAGGGCACACGAAAACATGCTGGAACAACTTGTAAACAAACTTAAGGATGATAACACTAATGCTGGCAGCAATATTTACTCGAATTGTGAAGGTGATCAAAACCACGAATCTGAAACCATAGAAACTGAAAAGACTGGAAAACCAATTGAAGCAGAGCTTAGTTGCATGAACTCTGAAGTACAACGACTAAGATCTGCTCTGGAAGCCAATGAGATCAGATACCATGAAGAAAAAACTCAAAGCACAGTGCAGATTAGAAGTGCTTATGAAATAGTAGAGCAGATAAAATCCACATCGAGCCTGAGAGAGGGTGAGCTGGAGGCAGAACTAAAGAAATCCAAAGTTGATATTGAAGAGTTGAAGGCAAACTTGATGGATAAGGAAACTGAATTGCAGGGTATCTGCGAGGAAAATGAGGATTTGAATATGCGGCTGGAGAATGCTCTGTCAGGCAATAGAGAGTTTGAACTTGAAAAGGAGCTCAAAAAATTGAAGGACGATGTTGAAAATTTAAAAGCGAATTTGATGGATAAGGAGACAGAATTACAGAATCTTTCTGAGGAAAACAAGATACTAAAGTTTGAAACTGGAAACGGTGAAATGAATAACGGGGGTAAAGTGAGTGATGAGGTTGTTATCGACTTAGAGGCTGCAAGGGCTGCAGAGCGAGAGGCTCTCATGAAGCTCGGTTATGTGATGGAGGAAGCAGATAAGAGTAACAGGAAGGCAGCACGAGTGGCCGAGCAGTTGGAGGCAGTGCAGGCAGCAAATTCTGAAATGGAGGCCGAGTTAAGGAGGCTGAAGGTGCAGTCTGACCAGTGGAGAAAGGCCGCGGAGGCAGCTGCAGCTATGCTTTCAACAGGAAACAATGGAAAGTTTATGGAGAGAACTGGGTCAATGGACAGCCACTATAGTCCTATGGCAGGGAAGATTGGTTCACCTTATTCCGAAGACATAGAGGATGAATTTATCAAAAAGAAAAATGGGAACATGCTGAAGAGGATTGGGGTCTTGTGGAAGAAGCCGCAGAAATAGAAGCACGGCCACGAGGTCACCTATATATTCTGTAACTATTTTTTATTCTGTAGTTCCAATTATGCAATTATATATACCTAATCACATTGTTTCTTCTCCTCACAGATGTCATCCTACGCGACAAAAGCAGACTTTTTTTTATAAGAAGATATTTGTGTGCCTAGTGCACTTCTGCAATGCTCCTAGTAGTAATGTGGTAGCTGTAATTTTGAACCTTGTCCTTTTCCCTTTTGCCACAATGTATTAACTTAATTTTACCCTATGATAATATGCAGTTATACTGTCCTTTTGATTATGCAAAGTTAATTTTAGACTTTAAACATCTCTGTTGTAAACAATCAGCTGTTCGCTACTTACTACAAGATGTTTTTTTGGTTGAAGTGTTGTGAATTCTCTGAAGTTATATACTTGTGTTTGATCCTATCAGATGCAATAACCGATGTCTGCTCTGCTTAGAATCTTTTGTTCACTCTGCTTGGCTTAGAGCGATTCAACCCATGAGGGTGGAACCTTGCTAGATTGTTAGGTTGTGTTCATTTCAGGTTTACTGTTATCTTATTATAGATAGAGCTGGTTGGAAAATTGTGGCCCTTAATTGTGTGCCGTTAAAATCAAAGGTAAGACATTGACGTGAGATAAATTTTTCATGATTTGACATAAGGGATAAATGGATTGTCTTGGACGAATCAAATCCCAAAGTCAAATTCTCAAGAAACTTGAAGGCGAACATCACTAGCTCAATCCTAGCATGGTGCTTTTAGTAAAGGTCAAGATCTTAAAGGGAAAAACTAACAAAATTGTTTATATTTCAATTATTTAAAAATGTAAAAATATTTTATCAATGCAATGCTAGGATTTTCATTAAAATTGATGGTATTTAGAATAATTTTTAACCAAGAGGTCAGACAAGAATGTCTGGCTAAGAAGTCGGGAAAGACATGCAGAGCTCAGGTCAGAGCTGGAGTTTCCCTCCCAGACGCACAAACAATGAAAATAATAAGGAAACAATTGGATGATAACAGAAACTTGTTAGGTGGTAAAAAGTTACATTCGAGGCATAAAATCCTTAACTAGCCAAGATTCTCTCATAAGATCAAGGAGAGTTCCTCGGATAAATAACAAGGATCTTGGTGCAGATCCCATAAAACTAGGAACAACCTTATAAGTATTATGTAACTCTCCCAAGACAGGGGAGAGACTCTAGTAACGTATACTCTATCCTATAAACTTTTTGAATAAGAAGAAAAGGAAAAAAGAGCAAGAATCTTCATTAAAGAGTGAATTAGCCGAGCAGCTGAGCTGTTGAACCACTATAATTCTATTGTGTCAATCCCCCAATTCACCATTTTTGCTAATCATCGCTCTTTTGAACCTTGTAGCTCTAATCCTAAGACAACCAGTTGCTAATCATCTCACCTGCTCACCACCATAAATTTACTTCACGTTAATTTACACCATCAAAAACAAAAACTACAAATCGCAAATTGAAAAATCAATAAAAAGAAAAGTCATTGGCTACCAAGTGGTATATCCAATGTTTCAACAGATTTTTTATATTTTAACGACTTCTTTTAAATATTATTTTTGATATTTTGTACTTTTATTGAGACTATTAAAAAGAGAGAAAAAAAATGGAGGAAAATATAGGGGACATTTGGCTTCTCTGGGATCCATCTAACATCTCCATCAACACGAAGGGTTCATCTAAGCAAATTATTCATGCTACAATCGCTAGAGTGGATTTTGATGAATGGTTATTCTTCGCTGTCTATGGAAGTCCCAATGCTGCCTGTAGAGATCAATTGTGGGATGAGCTCAGTTGTACAGGGGATAGATATAGATGCTCCTGGATGTTGGCTGGAGATTTCAACGACTTCTCCAGCCATTCCAAAAGAAGAAGGAGATTGGTGAATAATACAAGCAGGATTAAAAAATTTAAAGACAGAGTGAACAACTGCGGCCTCATTGATCAGGGATGTAGTGGCCCCAAACTTACTTGGAACAATAAGAGGAAATGTCTTGCAAATACTAAAATAAGATTGGATAGAGCCTTGGCGAACTCTAATTGGACTATGCAATTTCCTGAGGCCAGTGTGAGGAATCTTCCTAGAACCTATTCATACCATTGTCCAATGTTGATCCAGATGCAAGGTATGTCTCTAACCGCTCCTTCATTTAAACCATTTAGACTTGAAGCTATGTGGCTATCTCACCCTGACTATAAAGATCTGGTTGCTAGTACCTGGGAATCTAATAATTTCTCTCTTCTTAAAGCCTCTGCTAATTTTGGGATTATTGCTACTGAATGGAACAAAAATCATATTGGTAATTTGTTTAGAAGAAAAAGAAGAATCTTAGCAAGGTTAGAAGGTATTCAAAAAGCCCAGGATTCACACTATTCGCATAACCTGACTAGACTAGAGGAAAAACTCCAACATGAATATAACCAAATTTTGGAACAAGAAGAAGTCTTATGGTACCAAAAGTCCAGGTCAAAATGGATCACTTGTGGGGATAAGAACACTAATTTCTTTCATGTTTCCACAATCACTAGAAGAAAAAAAAAGCAGACCACAAACAATCAAAGACTTGGAAGGGAATTGGCTAACAAATTCGGAGGAGATAGCTAGGGTTGTTCAGGAGTTTTTCTATAATTTGCTTGGAACTGAAAACATTGCCCCCTACCCTCAGAAGGTTTTTAGGTTCCAAAATAAACTGAGTAATGAGGTTAAAGTTGCCTTGGAAGCTCTTGTTTTAAATAATGAAATTAAACATGTTATTTTTAACATGAAACCCATGAAAGTTCCAGGTCCGGATAGACTTCAAGCCTTGTTCTTTCAAAAATACTGGGATATTGTTGGTAATTCTGTGTGTACTCTTATTAAGGACATGATAGGTAAAAGAGTTTGCCCAAGAGACCTTAATAAAACCTGGGTTACTCTTATATCTAAAATTGATAATCCTACGCAGATCAATCAATGTAGACCCATCAGTTTCTGTAATGTCCCTTATAAAATTTTGATTAAACTGTTGGTAAGTAGACTTAGACCTTTCCTGGATAATCTAATCAGCCCTAACCAATGTAGCTTCATCCCAGGTAGACATATTGTTGATAATGTCATTATAACTCAATAAATCATCCACTGTTTAAGGAGGAAAATAGGGAAGAGTGGGGGAATGATCATTAAAATTGATTTAGAAAAAGCATATGATAGAGTCAACTGGAGGTTCCTTTATGATACTCTATTAGACTTTAATTCCCTCAGTCTTGGATTGATATCATCATGAGTTGTGTTACAGGATCTTCTCTCTCCATTCTTTGGAATGGCTCTCCCATGGATTTTATTAAATCTAAAAGAGGCTTGAGACAAGGGGATCCTCTATCCCCTTATTTATTTGTATTGTGTATGGAACGCTTGGGGTAACTTATTCTTGAAAAAGTCCAAGAAGGCAAATAGGTTAGTTTGAAAAGCTTCTAGGAAAGGACCTCAAATTACTCACTAATTTTTTGCTGATCATATTATTTTGTTTTTAAGAGCCACTAAAAGAGATTGCCTAATGATAAAGAATGTGCTCGAAGATTTTTGCTCTTTGTCAGGTCAGAAAATTAGTCTTAATAAATCAAAAGTTTTCTTTTCCCTGTATATTAGTAAAAGTCATGCTTTTTTTCTTAGTAAGAAATGTGGTGTTTCTCTCACTGATGATCTTGGAAAATATCTAGGTGTTCCTATTTTTCATAAAAGATCTTCTAAAGAGCACTTTAAGTTTATCATTGAGAAAATCCAAAATAAACTCAGTGGGTGGAAAGCCAAGTCCCTTTCCTTGGCTGGTAGAACCACCCTTGTCAAGTCTGTTACTTTTACTCTCTCGAATTATGTGATGTAAACCATTTGGCTTCCTCAAGCTACCTGTGACCAAATTGATAGATTGAATAGAAACTTTCTATGGGGTGACACACCTGTTAAAAGGAAGGTTCATCTGGTAAATTGGGATAGGGTGTGTTCCCATAAGAAAGATGGGGGGCTGGGATTAAGAAAGAGTAGGGAGAATAACTTAGTCCTGTCAACTAAACTGGGTTGGAAAGTTAAAAATAGAGAGAAAGCTCTTTGGGTTGATGTGGTTAGCAGTAAATATGTTGATTAGAGGGACCTTAACTGGAACCTCAAGTCTGGTTGTTCACCAACTTGGAAAACAATAGAAAAGACTAAAAATATCGTGGATATTGGTTTTAAATGGCTAATAGGAGATGGGAAATATCTTAACTTCTGGACTGACTGGTGGTGGGGTAAGGGCTCTCTTGTGCAGCAGGTTATGCATCTAGAGTTTCTGAATCTCAACAAGAAAGTGGCGGATTTCATTGATGACAGTGGTAATTGAATCCTCTAGGAGGTAGGTAATTTTCTTCCCCACTCTATTATTCTTGAGATTTTACAATCTCCATGTCTATTATCTGCTCAGTTTCAGGATAAGATCTGTTGGGATTTATCGAGCAATGGTAAGTTCTCTACTAAGGTTGCTTTTGATCTTATTTCTATTCCTAGTTCTAGTTGGTCCCCTTCTCTTCACTGGAATTGGATATGGGAGTTAAATCTTCCACAAAAGATAATTTAGTTTTTGTGGACTATTCAACATGATAGGCTTCTCACAAATAATCTTAGAGTTTCAAGAAACATGGCTAGTGACGCTTCCTGTACTAGATGTCACCACTCGACTGAAACATCCCTACATGTTATCTTTGAGTGCCCCAAAGCACAAAGAGTTTGGAATTTTTTTGATCTGACCCAAGGAGAGGATGTTAATTAGCTAGGGGGGCTTTAGAGTTGGATCCTCTTAAATTTTAAACTAAGAAAGAATAAGGAATGAAAAAGAATTAACTGGCCCACCATGTGTGCATGTGTCTCATGGTGTATATGGAAGGATAGGAATAGGGAAAGTATTGCGAACAATTCCACGCTTCCTAGATTAGTTGCTAGGGAAGCATGGCTCCAAGCCTTGGACACTGTCAAGGCTTTCCAAAATTCTCTTTATGATTCCTAATTGTTCTCCTTGTTTTATTGCATGGACATTCCCCCACACAGGCTGGAACAAACTGAACACGGATGAATGCTCAAAAGGAAATTTTGGTCCTGCTGGAGTGGGAGGAGTTATCAGGAATGATCAAGGGAAAATGGATTGCGGGCTTCTAAGGAAAGATGGAGGATTCAACAAGCCTATAGGCTGAATTATGAGCAATTCTCAAGGGGTTGGAGCTGGTGCAAAAGAGAAACATCACTCGTATCACTGTGAAAACCAATTCTATTGAAGCTGCTAAGCTTTTGTCCAAGGACCCAGAAGACACTCATCCCAACTGACTTGTCATTTTACAATGTAGAAGACTCATGGAGTTTAACCAGATACCCATTGTCCATACCCTTAGAGAAGGAAACCAGTGTGCCGATCTATTGGCTAATCTTGGGGTCCAACAGCCTGATACTTTTGTGGAGTTGGAGGAGCCCCCTCCCCAATTGGCTAATTTTTTGTTAGCAGATATGATCAATGTTGCATTTGCTAGGAACTCTATTTAATGTCTTATATATATATATATATATATATATATATATCTTTCCGATGTACCCAAAAAAAATGATAAGAGGAGAGAGAATATATTATAAACTATTTATATATAATATCACAGTGTTACTCTATATTTAGAGTATCACTGTAGCAAAAATGTATTTTATCTATTTTGAACATCTTCTGTTGAACTATGTTTTTTGTCTTTGAATAGTTAAATTTTAACTATTTTAGAGTATTAACTAATCTCTTGAAGATGCTCTTAATGATGTAATTTATTGTGTTGTAAATCACTATAAATTCAAGTAAGACTTGTTTAACCGTAATTAACTTATTTTAAAACCCTTAGACCATTTCGGATCCTTATTCTTTTGTAAACTCAAATTTATATTTGGGTAAAAAAATTTTAAAAATCTTCTCCAATACTAGACCCATACCCATATCAAATGAAAGAAAACTCATTTTTTAAGTCAAATTCATACTCAAATATTTAATTATGATATTACACAATTCTTTAAAGATCTAATCAAGTTTGAATTTCTTTTCTTTTAAATTTAAATTGTTCCATTGGAGAAGCCTATACCAAATCAAGTTTTTTTTTTTTTTTATCTTTTTTAGTCAAATTTGGGTTAAGATTTGAGTTTTTACTGGAGATCATCTTTTGGGGTGGTTCGACGGTTGAGCCTAATCTTTGATGATTCAGAGATCTCAAGTTTAATCATTTTTCTTATTTCTTGAAGGTTAATCACTCTTATTTCTTTAGAGACATACTATAATTTAACTTAAGCTATGGTGATCAACTATTGAACTCAAGAAAATAATCGACCTAAGTCCAGACATCTAAAAAGAAAAAATTAACTTTTTGTTTAGTATAAATTTGTGATTCACATCGAAGAAAATAGACTGGAAATTATTTGGGTCCATGATGTAAAAAAGAAGGAAAAGTGTTAAAATACTAAGGTTGGGGAAGAGTCAAAAATCACAAAAAGTAGGGGAGTTTTCTGTAAATTAAAACAGAAGACTACTACAGGGCATCCCCTTTTTTAAAGTCTCTTATTTTAGGGTTTCATCATCATCGCCACCGTAGCAACCAGAACCACCTCTCTTTCGACTTCGAAACTCTTTAGCCTTCCCTCACAGCCGAAGAGCCTCTACGTTCCACAAACATGGGGTACGAACCCTCTCTCTCTCTCTCTCTCTGAATCATATTGTGTGTTCTCTTACGGCTTGCGTCTCCGATTGTTTCGACAGAAAGTAGTTCTCAGGAAAGTTTTCCCGAGAAAAAAAGAAACTGAACTTCAGCATATGATTTGTGTAGGATTAGTAGCGAAATAGGGATTTTGTATTTGTTACTTGTCTTGAAAATAGTACTTGAAATCCAGTCCATCTTGGCAAAGCTGAGGAGCCTTAATAAAGGGCAATGGACAGCTTTGAATGCTAATGGACTTACATCAAATGTCTTCTCTAAACTTTTCTGGGCTTCTCAAACTCGGTGAAGTTGCAGATCAGTGGAGATGAAACATGATACGTATGTATACAACTTGTGATTTCTTTTAGCCTGCATTTTGTTTCGATCAAAAAGAGTTCCTATAAAAATTTCCCGAGAAAAAGATAGTGTATGTTTGGGAGCCAAATAGGCATTTTTATGGGTGTTTCTTGTCTTGAAATTCAGTCCATCTTGGCAAAGCTGAGGAGCCTTGGTAAAGGGCAATGGACAGTTTTGAATGCTAATGGACTTACATCAAATGTCTTCTCTAAACTTTTATGGGCTTCTCAAACTCTGTGAAGTTGCGGATCAGTGGAGATGAAACATGATAGTTATTTATACAACTTGTGATTTCTTTAGCCTGCGTTTTGTTTCTACCGAAAAGAGTTCCTATAAAATTTTGCCTGGAAAAAGAAGTTTGTAAATGTATAAATATGGTGTATGTTTGGGAGCCAAGTAGTCATTTTTATTGGTGTTTGTTGTCTTGAAATTCAGTCCATCTTGGCAAAGCTGAGGAGCCTTAGTAGAGGGCAGTGGACAGTTTTGAATGCTAATGGACTTAGATCAAATGTCTTCTCTAAACTTTTCTGGGCTTCTCAAATTCCATGAAATTGCAGATCAGTGGAGATGAAACATGATATTTATGCCCTTTGCTGATTTTACTGAATCTTAAAAAGAAGAGTGATTTTGCCACTAACAAAGAATTTTATCTGAAATTGAGAGAAAAGAAGAAATGAAGACGTGAAAGGGGTTGTTTTCCATGAGATATTAGCAGAATTTGCTTGCATTTGGATCATAGAACTTACAAAATGGTTTTGTAGTTATCGGGATACACTTGTCAATGCTCTCTTAATTGAGGACCATGTAAGGAGTTATTTGCCAGAATGGTTTTCCACATATTCTTAAGGTTGTTAAATGAGCGAGATAGTTCATGTGCAGAGGGATTGTTATCTTGAAGCTTATTATTTTATACTGTTTGAATTTATTTAAGCTTACTTTGAATGGGCCTTTTTGAAGGAATTGTAATCTACCGAGTCATTCTGATTCACATGTGGTTTTTAAATAGATGAAATATGAAGTTGCTCTACAGCTTAAGGGTGTTTAATTAAAGGGATACTGATGGTGACTTTTTGATTGTTTCTATGTTAAGTAACTTTTTTCACAAACTGATGTATGAAGGTTCTTTGTTGGCATTGGAAGCATTCAAACTCATCTTGTTTGACCCTTCATAGTGCATTTTTAGTTAGAAGTATGCAAATGTGTCTCCTGTTTTGATTAGTGAGCTGATTTGAGAAATTCTAGTACCTTCTGTTTCTTGTCATTTGGTTGAATGGTGTCTTAGGATGCCTATTCCCATGATATTAACGGGCTTGACATTGTAATTGTTTGGCCTTGGGATTGTAAAATGGTTGGCCAAGAGGGTCATGTTAATGTTACGCATGAACATGTGTATTTCATCTTTTTGTCAAGCAAAATATGTTTTATCAGGGTGAGTCTGTCAGACAAACCTTAGTATGTTGAAGTCCCCCTCTATTGGTTTTCACTATGCTGAAGAATTAAGGATTTCCCGGTTATCCTTCAGATCTTTGGAATTCTTTTTTTTACTTTTCATAGCAATGTGTCCTAGTCTTTGCACTCTGCTAATATGTATTTGGACTGACTTATGTACATTATTTAACTTCTTACTTTGTCGACCATCCACCTTCCCATTTAACTGAAGAGTTATAATCTACTGGCTTATTGATACAGGAAGACACGTGGAATGGGAGCTGGTCGCAAACTGAAGTCCCACCGTAGGAGGCAAAGGTGGGCTGACAAGGCTTACAAGAAGTCCCACCTTGGCAATGAATGGAAGAAGCCATTTGCTGGGTCCTCACATGCAAAAGGCATAGTTCTCGAGAAAATGTAAGACAAAATGGATATGCCCATTCTTTCAAATTCTCATCCATTTTTCATGATTGGGACTTTTTCCACATGACACTAGCTGATGTCTGACTAAATGGATTTCACAGTGGGATTGAGGCTAAGCAGCCAAACTCTGCTATTAGAAAATGTGCTCGAGTTCAGCTGATTAAGAATGGGAAGAAGATTGCTGCCTTTGTACCAAACGATGGTTGCTTGAACTATATTGAAGAGAATGCAAGTGTTCTGATTTGTTATCACCACCCCAAGATTTCCTTAGCCATCTTAGTTCCTTCTTCTGTTTTAAACTTTATTTTATGCTCCTCATTGTTTTCATATTGGAATTACCGAAAGTTGTGTGCAATGTTCTTGTAGGATGAGGTGCTGATTGCGGGATTTGGCCGTAAAGGACATGCCGTTGGAGATATTCCCGGTGTCAGGTTCAAGGTTGTGAAGGTATCAGGTGTGTCTCTTTTAGCTCTTTTCAAAGAGAAGAAGGAGAAGCCAAGGTCTTAAGCTCCAGCGGAGAGAAGATTTTGTGAGCAGATTATCCCCTTTGATCTCTTGTTTTCTTTCCCACCCAAAACCCAACTTTCTCTTCTTTATCAATGGGTTAGCTTTGCTTGCTTCTGTATCATTAGATGAAACTGACAGTATAACGGCTTCTCTCTTAGCAAACCGAAAAATTCGAGTCAGATAATTTCTTTTTTCTTTACATTCTCGTGCCTTGCTGTTATGTACATACAATGGGCCGTGGTATTGAATTAAGGAAGTATCAATGTCTAGGCCAGTCATTGGTTGAATTGAACCTATTTGTTCAAGTCAAGTTACTGATCTTTGGATGCTTTTTACCATTAAGAGTATGTTCTATTTGAACTGCTTTTTTTTTTCTCGGTTTTGTTGGACTTGATCCCGAAAATGTACATACGCCTTGGGCTAACGCCGAACAAGCTTGGTTGGCATCCGTAGCTCTTGAATATGGTCTGAAATTAGACATAATTGCAGCTTAGTCCCTTCAACTCAGTTCTCAAATTTTGCCGATGCACCTGTAACCCGATATGACTAAAGTACTCCCCATGCTATGCCATTTTTTTATAAACTGTGATTAGAATGTAACTGAGCAGTTAAAATGTTCACTGTGATTAAAATTTTTATGGTTAAAATGCAAGTCATTAGATTAAGATTTGGATAATAATTCTAAATGATCTGGGTCATGTGTATTTTGCCTATAGGAACTCTGTTTACAAACATAGATTGTTCTAGTTTTGGGGGTTGGCTCCACCAAGAGTTAGTTTGGATTTTTCTTTGGTATTGTATTTGTATCCCACCAGGTGTACTAGGTTGCTGAAGGTTATTTTGAAATTCAAACCATTTTTAAATTTATTTTACTTGTTATAGCTCTGTAGAGTGGATCTCGAGGTGAGACCGAGTCTCACTAACTTGATTCTTAAAATAATATTTGGCAAGTAATTTAGGGTAAGATACACTTTTAGTCCTCAAAGTATACGTTTAGTGTTTGTTTGGTCTTTAATTTTTTTAATTGTGTCTATTTGATTCTTAAGATTCTTAATTTGTATCTATTTGATTCAATCTCAAACGCTCATTAGAATATCGTTAATGATTCTGGACATGCGTTAAATATGAGGGACTAAATAGACACGAATTAAAAATTTTAGGTGTGTGACCAAAATTGTAAAGATTTTTTGACAGACGTTTGAGATTGAATTATGTAAATACAAATTGAGAACTATAAGGACCAAATAAACATAATTAGAAAATTGGGCACTAATTAGATACCAAAAACATATTTTGAAGACCAAAAATGTACTTTACCCAATAATTTATGTTGTCATATTGCGTTTGAACTGAGCGAAAAACGAGGATCCAAATAACGTCTAAATCTTAGTTTATCATGTACGATTTATTAGCGAGGGATTTATGTATATACAAATAGCTCTATTTGAGTTTACCATAGGTGATTTATGAGGGAGGGAAAAAAAAAAAAAAAGTAACTTAGAAGTGTAGTCAAGCTTAGATCCAACGTTAATTTCCGATTGAAATGTCGACTCAAGTTTTGGGCGATCCATCTTGTTAGTTCAATTATCACTACTAGAGGTCCTTGAGGTTGTTCGGCTGCATACTCGCACTCTCAGTATCTTTTTTCTATCTATAGGTCAACTTCATGCATATAGATGTTTGTCGGGGGAGATTGGTGCTCCTTGGAGTATGCCTTTCTGATGGATTATTTCATTTTCTGTCTTTTCTATTCAGTTTTCGCACTGTGTCGGAAAATCTTCATCTTCGATCTCTCTTTGCAACGCAATAAAGAAGTCGAATGGTTTAAACTAACAAACTTAGAAGTGTGGTCAAGCTTGGTATGTTTATTACACAACTCGATCTTGAACATGTCCACTCTTGATAGTTTTGTTGATTTTGCGGTCCTAATCTCTAACATCCCACACATATTGATATTTTTTCTTTGAACAATGTTATTGAAACATAATTTGAAGATTTAATAATTGTAGTCATTAGATTATCAGTAGGTCCCAACATTAAATTATTACTGAATTTCAACACTATCAATCTAATGATCATAAATTATATCTCTAAATTATGTTTTAATAGCATTAGTGTTTTTCCTTTTGTATTTCTTCTGTTTTACTTGGCTTGATTTCTCATCCAATCAGATTGATATACTTTTCAATTATTATTAATATTAACACATGAGTTCTGTTTCCTAGCAAATAAAAAAAAAAACACAACTCCACATTTTGATGTTAGGCCAGATTGATATGTGAGTAGCCCAGCCCAGTCCAGTCCAGACCTCTACTGTTTCACGTTTCTGTAAACCTTGGGCTATTGCGATGGTCGCCCAGAAGACAGCTACAGTTATCGGCCCGTGGGCTTGAAGCTGTTGGACTTGTTTTTGTTTTCACCTGTCTCCACGTTTCTTGTTTCATTTTCATTTGTACAAAACGAATTGTGACCTTTATGTATAAGTGGGGCCTCCACTTATTAATGGTAAATGACCAAGAACAAAATTAAAAAAAAAAATAAAAATAAAAATAAGAGGCGTGAATCCTCTAATACTACGTTATATAGGAAAGATTCAATGTATGTAACTCACCTCTCGGTATACAACAGTTATTACGATGACTTAAGCCAATGACATTGTATTTTTATTTAAGACCAAATTCCGTGTCAATTAGTATAAAAGAAAGAATCCAATTACGATACGGAAAAACACTTGTTGAACATGGTCGGTAAAAGAGTAATTACAAACTAACATGCGATTATGCGACCCTATAATTCACAACAAGATGGTTGATGGCACACGATAAGCGGCGATCAGACCAGAGAGACAGAGCGGCTGGGGTGGATATTATTATTATTATTATTATATTGTTTTTCAGTCAAAAGATTTCACTGCTGTCCTGTCCAAAGCTGTAATAAAAAACCTAAACTGACAATTCTTTCACGCCCAAATCTTGTATTGGATTTGGTCCGGTAAGAGACCAAAATCTCAGATTTTTTTTTTTTTTTTGGTTTAACACACTAAAAGACAATATCAAGAAATGTAAATTACTTATAAAATATTGTATATAAATGAATGATTACAGTGGAGTTGATAATCGAACAAAGCTAATTTTGGGTTCAATTTATTTTGGACTCGTTCCGACTCATTTAGAAAATGAGTTCAACAAATATGACAGGTTCGGCTCGTTTATATGTAAATATTGAAGCTCGACTCAAATTCATTTCGTTTTAAACTCGTTTAAGCTCTAAACGAATTGAATTTTAATAATTTTTTTTAAAAAAAAATAGCTCGACAGTGTTCGATTTGGACTCGTTCAAGTTTATTCAATTATCAGCCTTAACTGTCAGTTATCATTTTGTCAATTTTTTTAAAAAAAAAAAATCAACTAGTGTATTCTACAAGACAAACTCTCATAGGTATGCACACTATATCACAGTGTTAACCGATCAAAATTTTCAGGCAGAATCTATACTGAAATTGGTGCTCATGCTTCACTGAAATTCTAATACTTTGGAGGAAGAGAATAAACCATCAACACCCATTATTATTTAATTATACCCTAATAGCAAACCCTTTAGTTATTTTAATCTTATGATCTACCTTGAAATGTGATACAATCATGAGAGAATATCTTGAAGACAGACAAGTCATTTTTAAAGTCCATTTTCTTGCAACCACTACCACCAACACTTTGCTTTATTTCAGAGAGTTCAGACTTTCAGAGACTTATAGGAAACATCAGCCTCAGTCAGTCTTTTTTCTTTAAAATGACCAAACACATTCCACTGACCACTGCATGTTCCTGATTACTTTGTCAGAAACAAATTCGAAAATTTCATTAGTTTTCCCAATCAATAAAGAAGGAAAGCTAGAGGAGACAACAACAAAATAGAGAAGATTCAGGTAAATCAAGTCTCTTTCAAAACCGAGAAAAATAAAAATAAAATTTGAAAGAACAAATTCTATCTGTTTTCTCTCTTTTTTTCCCTCAGTTTTTTCCCAACAGATCAAGAAGAAAAGTTAAAACTTAAAAGAGACAGCAAGAAAGAGAGATGATTGAGTTAACTAAATCAAGTCTCTTAAACATACAAAACTCAGAACACTAATAAAATAAAGATTTGAGTCTGGTGAGAGAACAAAATTTCTATAATTTTCTCTCTTTTTTTTTTTTTTTTTCCCTTCCTTGCAAGCTTGGTTATTTTATCATTCTACATGAGAGGGCTGTTGAGAAGTCCACCATGCCAAGATGAACCAAGAACACCATTCCAACTCTGTCTTCCTGAATCAAGATCACCCATGTTTCCATCTCCACCAAGATGCCATGGAAATCCCCACAAAACCCTATTCTCAGCTTCACTTGCATTGTTGCATAACTCTTGCTTCACTGTTGTAACTGTTGTTGCACCACTCATATCTTCACATGGCATTGCCATTTCTTCACTCACATTCAGACCCAGACCACCATTTTCACCATGGACCATGTTTCCATAGTACAGATTGTGAACTCCACTTGAGGTTTCAAGAAAGCCAGTCCTTAGGGCATCAAAGAAGCCATGACTTGTGGCAGAAGTGTTCACACTAGAGGGGTTTCCAAGAATTTCACAATGGGTGTTATAACTGTTGTTAGGGTTACCGGTTAGTGAAAAATCATGGTCATGATCAAACCCTAATTGTCCACTTGTTTGCTTCTGGAGCCTAGCAAACGCAAGGCTGAGGTCATTGCAGTCATATGGCAAAGGTGAGAGATTGGAGAATGGATTTGGATTGGGTGTGAGTGGCTGTTGATCTTGACTCCTTCTTGAAGATGATGATGCTGAGGATCTCTTGTTTTTCCTGCAACCACCACCCACTGGAACATTTCTCAGAGTCCCACCTTTGGTCCAGTACCTCCTGCAGGACTTGCAGAAGTACCTTGGCTGAGAGAGACTGTAGTTGTTGTAGTAACAGAACTTGGTGTTGGTGGAGTCACATCTAGGGCACTTCTGAGGTTGTTCTGGAGGCCTTGGTTTCTTATCTTGCTGAGATTTTGGGCAGACCAACATGCTTTCTAGTGTCTGGGAACCCATTTCCTGCACAACAATTAAAAGGAAAACCAATCACAATGAAGCCAGATGACTCTTTTAGTGTTATCATTACTCATTAATAAAAGCACCATCTTATCAATTTCTTTTGGACAATCAAAGAACTGAAGAGTAAAGTTAGTTAGAGCCTTAGAGGGCATTAAGCCATTTCCCAAATTTAAAGAAAAGAAAAATTAACAAGTAATAAAGTGGTGTAAGCTTTAAGCCTGGCAATGATGCAGTTGATTTTGCCATGTGTTATCATGGAGACATCAAAATTCTCCTTCATTGCATGTAATTAAATAGCAGGTAACCACTTGAGATCAAAAAAAGAAAGAAAGAAAAAGCAGGGAACTATTTCTAGACTTCTAGTCTATAGTACATATAATTACTAATTCAGAAATCAATTAACTTTCTTAAAGTTAGAAAAAAAGTGAAAGGGTGAGAATAATGATCCATTTGGCTGCTGAGAAAATGGTGGAAAATGAAACACATGAACATCTAAGGGTAGAATTTTTTTTTTCTTTTCTTGAAGAATCAGATAATTTGGAAAGAACTGAAACTTATAAATAACCTCCCCCTTGTTGACTTGGTCCACAACAAAGAAAATATTTTTCTTTGGATCAAGTTTCATAAGAAATGCTTGAAATTTTGAAACTTCTACACCAAAACAATGCAGAAAAACAAAATTTAACCCAAAATAACTTAAATCCCCATGAAGAAAATGTTCTAGTCTGGATCAAGTGTCATAAGAAATGCTTCAGTGAATTTTGAAACTCCTAGCAACCAAAACCATGCAGAAGATAAATTAACCCAAAATAGCTTAAAATTACCCAACAGGGTAGAATCAGAAATCTACATAGCTCATACATCATTTCATTTTATGAAATTTTCTCCTTTTCCTTCTCTCACAAAAAAGTCCAAATAGCAATTTCAAACGGTATTTGCAGATGAAAATAAAATTTCAGGCCAAACCCAGAACTCAAATCACTTCAAAAAGTGTGAAACTGAAACCTAAAAAGGAAAAATGAGATAACAAATTGATTAAACAAAGAACATCAACAGTTTTGCTGCATAATAGGCCGATTTCTCAACCTACCTGGTGATGATGGTTAGAGGGATCCATCCATGCAAAGTTCAGACTCCTCTTGACAGATTCAGAGAGAGAGATTCACAGAGAGAGTGAGAGAGAGAAAGAGGTTAGGACATGCAAAGGTAGGTAAACAAGGACAAGAATGTAAAGCGCAGCCTCTGTATATATAGATGTAGAGAGAGAGATAGGATTTCTAGGTAGAGAGAGGCGTGGGAGTGGAGTGGGGTGGGGTGCTGTGACTTCAAGGCTGTACGGGGAATGGATCAGTGTGTCTGAGCCTTGCACGCAGAGAAAGCAATCAGAGAGCGAGAGCATGGAAAAATTCGAATTAGATCATCACGGTTCTTTTGTGGGCCCCAGTTGCGTGTGAATGCAACTATACGTGGACCCCACATTTTCTGACCTTGGTGTTCCGCCATTCCCACTTCTCTACGTCAAATACTCGGCGACTCGCGCAACCATTTCTAGACTCAAACTATTATTCAAAGCATAATATATTAGATAAATATTTAATAATCTTAAACATTCCCAAAAAAAAAAAAAAAATTCACCTTTCGTCTACCTAAATTAATCTATATAAATAATTCGAATAAGTAACTGGCTTAAACAATAAAATATAATTATTTTCAAAATTTCACATTCTAAATCTCTTTCTACTTAATTATTTTTTTTTCAACGATCAGGGATGTTCGTGTTAATTTATGCTCACCTCGACTAATCTTCTTTTTAGTCTTGTCAAAAGCAAATCATTCACACCAAAATTAGAGTATTCATAAAAAATAAATCACTCAGGATCAAATCACAAAAGACACTCAACTATTTTCCGCAAAGTCGAAAGAGGAAAAAAAATTCTTAGTAAGAGTTGCAAAGGGGGCAAAATGGGCTTCAATCTTTGAAATGATTATCTATCTATATAGGATAATAACTATCCAACACAAAATAGTGGGATCCACGTTATCCAATTATGTATTTATTATTTAGTGATTAATTCGCACGTCAATGCTAACCTGGTATAACCGAAAGAATAAATATTTACTCTCAAAGAGGATTGCCCTAGCCACTGTTACCTTTATTGCTACCAAACAATCTTTTTCGAAAGGTTAGTAATTTTTATTTCATTAAAAATTAAAAATTCAATCTTAATATAAATTTCAATTTGCTCTCGCAACCACCCCATTAAGGTACTATAAAAGCGTACCACTTCACTCTTATTCATATATAGTACACATGTTAGTATTGAAAGTAAACCTATGTAATTAAAAATCAAGAATGTAATTAAATATCTTCCGCTATTACAAGTTTGTGATTTTTTTTTTATAAAATTTGAGGATTATTTATAATTTTTAAAGATTATTTACAAGTTTTAAGGATCATTCCCAACTTTTATGACTCATCTTATAATTTTTAAAAATCATTTACTAATTTTGAGATCGTTTGATTTTATAATTTTTAGAATCGATCCAAAATAACCCACAAAAATTATAACTTGAGTTATAAAAATTATAATATGACTTCAAAAATTATTATAAATTAACCTTAAAATTTTTATTAAATAACCCACAAATATTAGAACTTGAACCGTAAAAATTATAAAATAATCTCCACAGATATAAATTTTTTTATTATAAATAAATCTTCAAATTCATTACTCAACCCTCGTAACTTTTAAAATTTGAGGGGGCAATATCGAAATTTTTTTGTTGAACACCCTAGAGGACTCCAAAATTAACCAGTGAGAAAAACTATGGTGGACACTGGTGGGGGCCCACACAAGCACTGTGCATCTTCAATTGTGGAAGACTGGTGATTCAGACCCGTAATGATCACGGGACTGACAAGGGGACACAGGTGTTTGGGCACTTTTATTTTTCATGTTCCATTCAGACCATCAACGTAGACCTGTTTGATTTCCTGCCGTTGGCACTCTACTATAACATAATACACTGTATAGTCACACTCATCGTTACACTATTTTTAGCAGGGTCCTTATCACCATCACCATCACCATCACCATCACCATCATCATTATCATTATCGTGCCCACCCCACCACCATTGTTACCATCTCACCACCTCCACCGCCACCACCACTACCACTACTATCACCACCATCACCTTCGCTACTATCTCATCACCACCTCTATCATAACAATCACCACCCTCACTGCCCTACAATCACAACCATCACGGCCATCCCACCATCACTATTGTCACCGTCAAACTATCATTATCGTCACTGTCCCACCATCACTCTTATCACCTCCACCCCCACTGCCTCCTCACCCTACTGCCCCACCACCACACCTATGATCATCACCATTGCCACCCCACCACCACCCCCACCACCATTGTCACTATCCTATTACCACCCCCACTACCCCAGCGCCACCCTTAACACCATTGCCACCCACCACCGATTGTTACCATCGTCTCCATACATTACTATCGTCGTCTCATTATTATATTTATTACAACTACCTTCGTGATCCCACTACAACCATCATCCACCGTCAGTATCCACCACAACCATCATCATTTTCTAGCACCACCATTGTTGCCAACCACCACTGCCACCCCCCACCCCCATTATAACTGGTAATTAAATTTATTTATCTCTTTTATGTTTTATGATTTAATTTTTTGGTAAATATAAATATGTTTATTTTTGACTATTTTTTTAATTACTCGTCTCTAGACACAGGCAATAACTAGTATAAAATAAGATAGATTTTAATAAATTCATTCGATAATTTCAAACAAACTCATTCAATGGTTACTAACATATTTCAAAATCATTCACGTTGCACCGTACTTTTAGACATTGGTTACCTGTAATATACTTATATTTTTTTGCACAATGATTTTGTATCTCCTAGTTTTCCCTTTATCAATGACCTATGCATTGTGAGTTTGATTGAGGGAAAAGAAATATTTTGATTAATTTCTTAGTTTTTAACTTACAAATAACACGATTGAAATATAAATATAGTTTGATCATAACATAAACTTTTTGTGAGGTGCTCTTCCCCCCGCCCTCTCCCCCCCCCAAGGGCCCGCCTTGTGTAGGCTACGAAACATGTTTAGCCAAGTTCGACCCGACTTTATCTATTCTCTATCTCTCGAGTTTGGATACTCGAATTTTTTTGTCCCATCTCGTTATTTAATGAATTTATGTTTTGATAAAACAATACGGACTCAAAATTAGTATACCTATGTTTATTATTGCAGCCTAGGGAATAAAATGCTTAGTGATGGTGGCAGGTAGATGAATGGACTCAAGACATCGCCAATGTGTACTCATTGACATGGCTACTACTTTGTGTCTCACCATTGTCTTTATATCAATTTCCTTATTTGGAATCAAAGGTTTGGTGTATCTGAATGCCACGTCAATGTCTGTCGAGTGGTAGCTAGCTGGGAGTGGCTAGTTTGAGGACGAAGAAAAGAATATTCACAAAAAAAAAATGATACAAAAAAAAGGCATAAGAACTACGTTAGGGCAAAAAATTTTGATGTTTTTGTTTGTGTGCTCTTAAAAATAATCTTAAGTGATAGTTTTCGACCCTACAATTTGTATTTGGCGCCTGAGACAATTTTTTATTATGTATTTTTTGTAGTGTTCACGGGAATTAGGATTGATTTAAGCTAATACGTACAAATAGACAGAACAAGCTCAATATTTTATGTTGAGGTCCAAGTTTATTTATGATTAAGAATTGAGTGATGTTGAAACCGTTTCTTTCATGCTAGTAATTTTTATTTTTTTTGAATTCAAATAAATTTTAGTATAATATCACTGGGTACGGGATCCATCCTAACCTTGTCCAAATATTTAAAGAACTCGACTCCCTTGCAGGTGAATTTCTCGATTCTTAACTTCTGCACCAGATGATTGTCTTTATCAAGTTGTCAACAAATTCCTTTGACTACAAATATAGGCCTTTCATATGCACAATCAAATTACTCCAATAGCCCTTAATAAAACATCCATAAATCATTCTAACTCATGAGGACCAAGTTGATTGTTCAAACTGCTTTAATTTGTCTCTCCTTTGGTCATTCTTTAATACCCTTATGGATTATATATACCTGAGAAAGAAAGCCTTCAAATCAGTTCAATCATCAAGTGAAATTCTTATCTGCCCAACAGATGCAATCCACTCAAATGAGAGAGATCAACCAATTATTATACTTCATCCTCTCTCTCTCTCTCATCAGTATCACCATTTGAGGGCCAAGATTCTTGGAATGGTGGGAAAATCAATGTCACCCAACAAATATTCCAACCTGTCAGAGGCACATACCATCAAGAGACAATGATTGATTCCACCCTGATTATCTTTGGATCCTTTGATGATGTGCAATGTGGGTGGGCCATTAGGCAAAAACAGTGGGACCATGGTGCTTCATTGGGATCAGTCAAGTCAGTTGACTGGTCAAATGTTATCAGTCAAATGAAACACCGAAGAAGAAGAAAAAAAAAAAAGAGTGAAAGAAGGATGGGAAACTGTGCCAATTAATAGGGAAGAAAAGAATCTTCTTGGATGAAGAGAGAACAAATTTCCAATGGATTTAAAACACCATGGGCTAGTAACTGATTATGCATACTTCAAGAAAAATTGTTACAATACTAATTAGTTAGATATATTTTAATTATTTTTTTCATAAATCATTGAGTGATAATAATTCTCGATAATATACAATATTTCATGAGTTTTATACACCGCTTTTGAATAGACAAGATAGAATGATACTTCTCATCTACTTATTAACGATGCCCCTATGTTTTTAAATTCAATTTTATTTTAATCTAATGGTTTTCGGTGTATAACTCAACTAACAACTCTTCATGTATGTAAAACGTCTAAATTATGGGTATACTTTGTTTTATTTTGACAGTGCCATTGTGGAAATAAGGCCAACACCACACGAAAAACATTGGATATAATTGTTCAATGATAACATTGTATATGAGCAATTAAATTCTATATTTAATTTTATTATTCAGCGATTATATTTTGTTATGTTATATAATCAATATTTTCTCAAAGACGACAGACCTTAGTGGTAGGTCGGTGGACGTGGGGCCACCCACGATACCCAAATGTTGGACTGTATACGTGGCATGCAAAATGCGGCTTGATGACGAATATTACAGTTTACGAGGAGAGAGAGAGAGAGAGAGAGTGAGTCCAAATCAAACATTATCGTCATCAAGTGACTTAGTGGTGGGTCCCACTTAAGTTCACTTCTTGGTGAAGGAAAGCATTATATGCCAGAGTATTATACTAGTATTCTTACTTTTTCCGTTACATGCTATTCAAGTTTAGAATAAACTAGTTTTTTCGAGCTCAAGATTTATTATCCTAATTTAGGTTAAATTAAAATATATTTTAGATAAAATTTAAAAATGAGGAAGAGAGATTTGAAACATGGGAAGAATGATGGAAGTCACGTGATACACGTATGATTTTTTAAAACGGACTAAAAATGGGCCGATTTTGGAAGAGTCTGAATTTGTGTTTGATAACGTACAATGGGCTGAGCGAAGATTTGACGAAAACAAACAAACAAACAAATGAAAAAAATGTTGATGTCATCTATTCCGTTAAGAAATACTACACTCCAAGTCTTGTGTTTGGTAACGCACCCCGGAGTCCGGACCCCACCCCACCCCTCTCGCGTTCAATGCATGTTTAGACACAAACAGAAACCTCAGTGAAACATATGCGTGTCAGTGTGGAGAGAGAGACAGAGGACTTGTGTCATTGATGGGCGCTACTAGCTGTTTGTGACCAATTCTGTCACTTTATTCAGTTTTTAGTTCATATTTTAGGGTTTGTCTGCCGTACCCTAAAAAAAAATTATGTACCGTGCTAATCAACGTCTGAGACGTTTAATTCTAAGGATGATTCAATAGTCAAACATAATTTTTTAGAAGAAAAAAATTTCAGGTTTGATACTTTATACATTCTTTAAAGGTTAACTATTTTTGTTTCTCAGGAAAATGTCCTTAAACTAGCTCGAGTTATAATGACTGATTTCAGAGCTTGAGAAAATAGTCGGTACAAGCTTGAATAACTTTTAACAAAAAAAACTTCTGAGACGAGTAGAATTGAGATTCCCTCAAATAAATTTTTTCTTCAATTTTTTTCTTAATAGATCACTTACCATGTATTTAAATGGGATCAACACTCATTAATGATGAATAATCCACCAAGAAATTTTAAAATATATATATATCCGAGGGATCTACAATAGATTGTGATTCTTGTGAACAACAAAATCTTCTTCTTGAGAAGTCCATTATAAGTGGCCCAAAATATGTGGTAAAAGCCCAAGGACCAATCTACTTTTAATTTAGAAAGATGTGAGTGATGATGGGGTGGGCCAGGCCATGCTGCGGGTGAGCGGGTTAGCTATCAGGTTGGTGGTGGGCTGGTGACGTGATGTAATCATGGGTAACTGCGAACCAAATATTCCTACAGTGGCAGTGGCAGTGGCAGTGACAGTAACGAGGGGATAGCGGTGACCAGGGGAAGGTGGTGGTGACAAGAGGTGACAACGACGGTGGTAACAATACTAGTGGAGGTGGTTTTAGTGACACTAGAGGCAGTGGGTAGTGGAAACTTGAGGTGTAAAAAAGCATTTGGAACAAAATATTTCGAGGGCTCATTGGTCCATCACGAGAAGTGATAAGTAGGTTGTTAACTGCTCGAAATTTTATTTTATTTTTAAGAGATATTTGAATTTTCAAGTGATGTGAGTTTTTGTCCTCGAACGCATTTAACTGAAAAAATACAACATATTTTAAGTATTGACTTGGTTTATCAAATACCACCTTTATACTTTGTGTTTAATCCACACATAATTAAAAATAAACATATTTTTTTGGATGAATAATGACACCTTTATACTCCAAACAATCTTAAAATTCTTAAGCAGCTTGAAATATTAATTTTTACATTGCACATTTAAACAAACAAAACGGTAGCTATGTGATTCAACTTTAAATCCTTGTTGCTTTATCTGCTAATTTTTTTTATTTGTTATATTTTTTATTCTTGTACACAATTTTATTAAAGCATGCCACTTTATTGTCTATTTAAGTTATAAATTAAATGTTTAGAGTTAACTATATAGATAACCCCTAAACTATGTTATTTATGTCAATTAAGTCCCTAAACTAATTTTTATATTAATATATGTAATTAACTATACAATCTAACTCAACGTGACAATGGTGTCAGAATTCACTATTAACTTTGAAGTACCATCACACAATACCTATATGGTATTGACTATCCAATGCACGCGTTACTTTTCGTTGAAATTATAGCTAATTTGTATAAAAGGGTCACATTTAATCAGATTTTCTTAAATCGACATAGTTAAAACATTGAGTTAAGTATATATTTGACCCTGAATTCTATCATTTACATTAATTGAGTCTCTAAATTATATTTTGTGTAAATTTAACCCTTAAATTATGTCATTTGATTAAACGTGGCACTTCCATCCAAATTTCTTGTTAACCGGCAATTCTTATGTGCACATCATGAAGACCCTGAACTATATCCTAATTCTTAACTCACATAATTTGCAAATAAGAATTTTCGTCAAAGTTAATTGCAACTTTGGACAAATTAATCACACTTAGTTCAATTGTATAATTTAAGGATTAAATTGACATAAAATAAATTTAGGAAAAATTTCAATCTCATTCTTTCTACTTTATCATATCTTTAAGATATCCTCTCTATTTTCAAAAATATCACTAACACCCTTTCTACTTTATATTTCAATATCACTAACACTCCCTACTATTAAATTATCCTTTATAACAAAAACATATTATCTAAAATACCAAATTTGGTCCAACATAAACCTCAAAAATCATTCTACATAAAATTCGAGTCGATTAAAATTTATTTTTCTATATATTAAAATTCGAGCCGATTAAAATTCTTTTTTTTTACATATTAAAATTTGATTTGATCAAAAACCTTTATTTTTTTACCAATTAAATTTGAGCATATTAAAGTCCATTTTCATGTATTAAAATTCAAGTCGATTTGAGCTCTACTTTAGCTGTTAGTCTCCATTAAAATTTTCTTCGAGTCAATTAAAAGTTATGTTTTTTATTTATTAAAATTCGATTCAAGTTGATTAAAATTTGAGTCAATTCAAATTTATATTTTTTATGTATTAAAATTCAGGCCGATTAAAATTTAATGCGAGTTGATTAAAATTTAATTTGAGCATCGAATAGAATTTTAAAAGGTTATTATTTTAACAAGTAATAAAATATATTTTTTAATCGACTCAAATTTTAATGCATAAAAAATAAATTTTAATTAGATCGAATCGAATTTTAATCGACCTAAATTTTAATACGTAAAAAAATTTAGGAAATACAGGGGGTTTCATTGAAGACATACCTATCTAGAAGAAATCTCATTGAAGATATATTCATCTAGAGGAGGTGTAAATAAAATTTTTCTTAAAATATATCATAGATAATTTAATAAAATTACATTCTAATTAATGAGAAAATCCCATTTGAAATTTTATTATTGATTAATAATATTCAGAAGATAGAGATGGTGCCCATGTATGATAAGCTAGAATAGAGGGGGTGTATTTGAATGCTTAATTGATACAATGTGCAATGTAAATATTTCATGGACGCGACTGCCTCTCTGACAAACATACAGCCTACGCCGGTGGACTTCGCAGCCTCTGAACCCCTCTCTCGCTTCTCTCCCATGCGACACAGAGGTCGACAATGGAGGCCGCCGCAATACGATCCCTAATAAGCCATCTTCCAAGCCCGACCAGCCCCAAGTCGTCAACGGCCGATCACAACCTCCTCTTAAGCGTAAAACTTCCGAAACCTTACTCCAAGCGACGTTGTAACGCGCCCGTCCGGGTCTCTCTTGAGAACGATGGTGATAAAAGCAAGAACACCTATGGAGCAATCGAGCTACAAAGACTCGTAGACGAGTATCCATATGAGTTCAATTCCAAAGACTCACCTTCACTGCCAAGTGAATAGAATCATAATTTTCGCTTTTGTTTTTTATTATTGGCTTTGATTTTTAGGGTTTTTTGTAAATCAATAAATGGGGTTTTCGATGCGACATTGGATTTACAGGGCCTTTAACGTCGACCCAATTGTCCAATTTGGCTTCTGAAGGATCTCGCCTTCGGGTTGCTTATCAGGTTTTGGCATCACTATATGTTTATCTCTGCCTGTTGCTGTGTTATCATGTTGGATTTGATAATTGTTTTTATTTGATTTATTAATTTGGTTTTTTAGGGAGTTCGGGGTGCCTACAGTGAGTCAGCCGCAGAGAAGGCGTATCCAAACTGTGAAGCAGTTCCTTGTGAACAATTTGACACTGCTTTTGAAGTAAATTCTCTTGCCATTTTGCTTATAGTATATGTATTGATACAGATACCGCCAAACTTGCACTTAAATTTTGAGTTTTATTATTTTCAAATCAGATATTACATTTTTCTGGGCTATATGGTGCGTGGGTTAAAAAAAACTATATGGTTTGTATTGCGGACTAGTCATATGGTGGTGATGCTGTTTTTTATCCACTTTTACATTAATCAATTATGTAAAAGGACCTGTTTTAGTCAAGCAATTGGACCATTATCTGTGATTAGGTACGATGGTGATGTTTTATCCAATTCCTGGTTGGTTCGTACTAGGGTCATTTTTCTGTAACAAAATGACCATGAAGTTTGTAAATACTCTTGTTCTTCTTAGTGATTCAAGTGTAGGTTTCGTTGTTGCTATTTTCATCACACAACCTTGTACTTTAGCGTTTGGACTGAAAAAACACAGACTAGTGCAGTGATTTGTGTTCGAATATCAGAGGCATCTCTCTTGGATTAGGGTTCCAAATTTCACCTTGGTCTTGTGTCATTCTAGGCTTCCCCTCTCTATTTCACAGGTAAAGGGGGTGTTGTCACCCATTATATATTGCATGCCTCCTGAATTGAGTTTAGCTTGCCATTTAATGCATTTTTAACTGTTCAATAACTCAGTGGAGACTTTGCAAAATATGAGAGTTTGCACTTGGTGTGAGGCAACTACCACCTTCACGATCCCCTGTTACTTTCCACAACTCTAAATTTGGTGATACCCAATTTTCGTCATATTTGTTTTGTGCTAAGAATGGGCAATAAGCCAACAAGGCAATAACTATAACAACTTAAACAACCAACACAGATGCGAGATATGCAGAGTGCTTCCTTCATGTAGTTAATTTTTCCATAACTTTCTTTTCCTATTTATGATGTCCTAAGGGTATAACAATTGTTGTTACTCCTCTTCTATGGTTTAAGTTCTAAAGCTGCTGTTAACAACTCTTACTAAGTTTGGTTTTTAGTTGGCGATGTCTTGGAATTTCATAATAAATTTTTGTTTATATTCATATACAAGTCCTGTTCTATAGTGACCACAGTGCAAACTAATTCCAATTCTAAGCAGTCCCTCTTTAATGTTTTTATACTGGCCATCTTCCCCCCAAATGGCATAATGTTGAATTTTTGTAAAGAAGCTTTGTTCTAGGGTTTTTGTTTATGTTGGATAGTGTTAGCTTTAAGTGCACAAAGCAACCTACATTTGCATTTCCAAAGGACTATAAGGAGCCATGGTTTAACTTTCTCTTATTTATTGTGTTGCAGGCTGTTGAACGTTGGCTTGTTGATAGAGCAGTTTTGCCCATAGAGAATTCTTTAGGCGGGAGCATTCACAGAAATTATGACCTTTTACTTCGACACAGTTTGCACATAGTTGGGGAAGTGAAACTTAAAATCCGGCATTGCCTACTAGCTAACCGCGGTGTAAAACTTGAAGACCTGAAGAGGGTTCTTAGCCATCCACAAGTATGTTTGCCTTACTCCTTCATTCATTTCTTAACTAGATTCTTTGATCTGAGGCCCAGTGATACTTCAGGCTCTTGCACAGTGTGAGAACACATTAACAAGGATGGGACTGGTCAGAGAAGCTGTGGATGATACTGCTGGTGCAGCAAAGGTAAGCATTATTGGTAGTTGACTGATGGATTTGCTTGCTTCGCCAAGCTTTTAAGCTGAATATATGCCATGGCATGATATAACTAAAATGCTGGCCTTGGTGGATGGCAGCAAGGTCAGAAATTGCAAACACATATTTAAAGGAATGCTGGAAACAACCTTGTGAATGGATTCTGAGGAGGCCTTTTGGGCTTACCCAGTCAGATTTTTCGTGTCCTATCAATGATTTCAACCTTCTTCATTTTTTGTATTCTTAATATTTTCTTCTTATGTAGCTTGTTGCTTTCCACAAACTCAAAGATACTGGAGCAGTTGCTAGCACTACTGCTGCTAGGATCTATGGCTTGAATGTACTTGCTCAAGACATACAGGTTGGTTTCCAAAAGCTCTGAAAATAGCGATGGAGTTCTTTTGATTAACATTTTTCATTGAGCATTGGGTCATGAGTGATTGTACCTTCCAGGATGATTCTGATAATGTGACTCGATTCCTAATGCTTGCAAGGGAGCCCATTATTCCTGGCACTGATAAGCCATTCAAGGTTTGCCTTCGAATGTTTACTGATGACTGTAACTCGAAATTCCAGTTCCGCATGCTTTTTAACACCTCAATTCCACCTTTGCTGATATTGTACTTTTACTTATTATTCATGGTAGACTTTCATTGATTAATGTTTTAATCCATTATTAGACAAGTATAGTCTTCTCACTCGAGGAAGGTCCTGGGGTGCTTTTCAAAGCACTTGCAGTTTTTGCTATGAGGAATATCAACCTTACTAAGGTTAGTTCTGAATTCTCTTGGGCTCTTCTTAGAGCGCCGTGGCACAGAACACCCCTGCTTACGGTCCATATTCTTTTCTGCTGAACCAGATTGAAAGCCGTCCCTTACAGAAGCAGGCTTTGCGAATACTTGATGACAGCACTAATGGGTTCCCAAAGTATATGCAGTAATTTGTTTTATCTAGATTTCAGAAGACTTGTGTGCTCATTCAAGTCATAAATATATTTCTCACTGTTTCTTTGTCTAGTGTTTTATGAGAATTTCTGTTCTGATTACAGTTGTGTTCTGATGCAGATACTTCCCGTATCTTTTCTATGTCGATTTTGATGCATCCATGGCTGATCAAAGAGCCCAGAATGCTCTTGGGCATTTAAAGGTGCAATTTTTATATTTCATTCTATCACGGTATCTCCTATAGTGATCTGCATCTTCATAATTCCTAGCGTGGGAAATGTACTTCTTGGCAGGAGTTTGCAACATTTTTGAGAGTGCTAGGGAGTTACCTGGTGGACTCTGGAATGGCTTGAGGTCTTTGAACCGGGTAAGGTTTTCCTTTATCCGAAGAAATATTCTCAAGCAAACTTTTGAGGGGACGTTCCCTTATTTATGGTGTTTATGTGGAAGTAGACAAGGAGTCATCCTGATGTTTGGACTTTTAACTCTTCAAAACCTCCTTTGCATAGTCCACTACTTTTAAGGCTTTAAACATGCCAACACAAAATGAGCGGTAGGATGCTTGAGCTTTTCTACATAAAATACTTGTGAGCTCCAAATTGGTATTTTGGTTATGTTATCTCACAAAAAGGTTCAAACAAGCTGAATAGTAGGCTGCTGGCCATTGTTGGCCGTTCCAAATCAGAAATAAGGTGGTGGGCCATTCATCCCTGGAACACTCTTCAATGAACTTTTTATTCTCCACAACATAGTTAATAAACCTACCCTGCCATGTCTTGGTGCTAAATTGTGATTAGGTACTTTTAAGTTTCAAGGGAAAATGAAGATAAACATTGTCACTAGTGAGGCTTTGGAATGAAGGTCTCAACCACTAGACTTTAGTAACTTTGTGATTCTCTCGTATGCTACAAGTATATTTAGGGCCATATTATGTACTCTATGCAATATCCACCAAGTAATTCAAATTCTTGGGAACTTCTTGATGATGGAGTTTATTCAAATCTATTCTATTAATAAATAGAGAGGAGGGGGTGGTGTCCACATTTGAAACACCAATAATATCCCTCATCTCTTCTTATCTTATCTTAACTATCCATATTTTCATGCAGTTCCTCATAATTTCTCTATTATCTCTCTCTTGTCATAAATTTTGTACTCCCTCCATCGTGTTCAGATTGTATTACTTTTCGTTTTTGTCTGTTGCAGAATGTTTCTCCAATACTTGAATTTCAAAGCATTTATATTTTTCATACTCACATAGTAAGGTTTTGTATGAAGATTAATTGCATGCACATAGACACAAATTACTAGTACACTAGGCATTGTTGGACCATGTTAATCTTAGTATGATAGCATATAAATGGCAAGGGGACCGTGCATTGATTGTCCTTTAATTTGTGTTTTTACAAACATGACAATATATGTGGAACAGAGGGAGAGTTGGGAAAGAAAAAAACAAGTAAAGAAGTTTAATGATGGAACTCATGTATGCTAGTTTGCAGTAAACTAAGGGGATATGTGTATGTGAATTTATATCGTAGTAGATCGTGTTATTTTATACACATAAACACATTGATGACAAATGTGTATAAGTTTGGTTTGTGTACCAGTCCCTACATGCATTGCTATGCAATTAAATTGGGTTTAATAATGAGATTTTATGAGCTTTTATTTAGTGTGTTCCTTGCTAATGCTTGGACAGGGTTCTCATTTATCGAATATGAATTCCCTAAAGAAGAAAAGACTTGCCTGGAGCTTCTGAGATCTCATCGACGTATATAACACGTTGGTCTTGTACCATCGTATGTGAATCCCGATCAACATCCTATATCGGATACATTTCGTTGTGGCGTGGCAAATTTCGTCATGTAAATACTCACTTTTGTTCGTTTTTTGGATTTGTTATACTTCAGCTTTTCTTTCTTTTGTGTATATTTGATTTATTTTTTCAGCCTTCACGAATTGTAATTGTGGTTTTGTGCATTCAACCTTTCAGAGTGGGAAAATGTTATATAAACTCGTGAAATTAACTCAATTTTTTTTATAGCTAATACTATTTAGAACTAAAAATTTAACCTATTTTGTGGACATAATGACGTGACTTCAGTGAAACTATTGAATCAACACTAAATTCTAATGTTTGATGGAGTTTACAGTGAATTCAATGATTATAATGAATTAGATCAGTAAATTAAGTCTCAATAGTATTGCCCGACACAATGTTTTCACCCTCAACACAAATCAATTTTTGAGCATTCCATCATTGAAGCAAGAATGTGTAGATTCACAAGTACGGAGTTACAAGAAGTATAAGCAATTTAGGATGGCTTAGTGATTTGAACTGAAACAATCTCTGCTTCGTTGATGCTAACCATAAGGGATTCAAATCCTCTACAGCTCACTTTTCCAGTCTCTCGACGCAACCAATGCAAATTGGGGTGTTACTTGTATTTATGATAATTCGATATCATTAGAGAGAATTAAGAGAACCTGTGTAAAAAATACCCAAATCTGGTTGATTCTAGGACAAAATTGTGAATAATTGTGGTGACCCTATTGGTAATGTAGTTCCAGAGTCCCACCACCCCCCTTATTGCTCCCTATAAATGGTGACAATTCATGGATCAACAGTCAAATCACATAACAGAAATAAAAAAACAAGCATTAACCAAGCACATCACATATCTGCAGAAATATTTACAAGAGTCTCGAAAGTAGGGATTAAACCACATCAAAATCTGAAATCCAGGGTGCTTCCAAAGTATTGAAAGGCATTCATGGTACAACCTGAAATACAAGGTCCCTGTGTTGGTAGATGAACACTTTCACATTCCAGAGGCTCAGAACTACAATTTTGATTTTTATCGGCCTCGGTTTTCCATGAGACTTGTTATCAGCACCAGAATCTCATTACGCATCTCAGCAACGCTACATGGTGTAACCTGTTCCTTCATGGCAGATAACCACCAAACCCCCTCTTTGGGTTCATTGCTCTCATACCAGCGACATATGGCTCTTGCAATGGCTGTAACATATAAGCCACAATCATAACCATTAACTTGCCTAGGGGTGTCAGAGCATTCAACATAAGCGCCATTAGATCCTGTCCCCATGTATGGAACAACAGCTTTATAGATTTGCTTAGCATGTTTCCTATTAAGCTCACCAGAGATGCTATCATGATGCACAAACACATTGGTGATTCTCTCAAATGCAAGTAAGCTCCAATGACTCCCACCTTCAGCTTCATCCACATCCTCATTGTCATTGACAGGAAAGATTACCAGTTTCTTATCAGACAGATTGAGGGGTTCTACGAAATCCTTGAGGTTCTGGTTAAATTTCAGGGACATCTTTATCCAGAAAGCAATTGAAGGAGGTATCAGAAGGATGTCCTCAGAAGGATAGCATGCAGTAAGATAGCTGAAATAAAACTCGATAATGCGATCATTAAGAAAGTAAGGACCACTTAGGATGTCCAGATCTGATCGTCTAAGCACAACATCATTATAGCTGAGAATCATTTCATCAGCCGAGGCTTTCCCCATGTTTTTATGTCAGTTGCACACCTGTTGATACAAACTCAAATTATATTCAAAATATAAAATGCAAAAGGAAGGAGAAAACTGTTGTTGCTCAACTTTAACTATATAGAATGTCAAGCGTAATAACCACTCGTTTGTTCTCTTCATCTTCTTCAAATTATGGAAGTAAAGGTTGGGAAAAGCCATCAGTAGAGATTTAACATGGAACAAAGTTTAAAGTCTGAAGGATATCAAGTTGACATAAACATGCAGCTTGAACACCTCTCCTATTTATTATTTATTTATCTAGGTTGTCACAGCAGACAATATATTGATGATAAAATTCAAAAGAATTCACTTGTACAAAACATGGAGCAGCACAGTAGCTGAATAACCAAACTACGACTACCTATTGATGTTCAAGGTAGAATTTATCATGGTTTGAAACTATTAATTGACATCTCCCCTGAGATACATTATATTCAGATTGCTTAAAAGTTGAACCCGTAATAAAAGATTAAAAACCATTTTGCTCAACTCTTTCCAAATTAGGTTTAAAGATAGGTCCATAAATCATGAAAATTATATTAGGTGTTTGGACAAAGTAAAGTAGCACTTACTCATCCTTCCTTACGGGAGACTTTGAGTTTCTGACACTGTAGCAGATTTTGCCATACTGATTTTAAGTAAAAGGCAAAAATATATGAAGGTACTAGGTTTGACTTAACAATGGAAAGGGCCGGTTAAAGCACTATGGTCACATAATGAAAAAGAATATCTGTTCCCCATATTCGCATTGCTACCAATTGATCAAGCCCCACATCCCCCATAGATCAAGGTAAAATTTAGAATGTCGACTAGTATAGATAATCTCCAGTAAGCTCTGCCTTAAAAATAAGTGCAGGACGAAGTTAAAGAAGGGTTTGAGGGCTGGTCATTAATATTCTATGTGGATATGAACTGAAGAAATTATTGGGGCCGAAGCTTGTGCAGGTGTAAATGAGAAAGAATCAATTTTGGGTTCAATTAAACAAAGATAGACAAGTTTGAAGATCTTTCTGTGAACAACTATGGCTGGTTTTGCAATTTCAGTCGAAAGTTAAAAACTTCAAAGAGGAAACAAACAGGGCCTGTCCATAAGGTTTTAACCATTGAAAACATTAATAAGTCCCTAAAATATGTCCCTTTTTTTTGGAAGGTAAATAATTGTATTAATCCGAAAGAGAGATATGCAAATGCAATAGAACTCAAAATATACCCTGAGGGTACACTTGAAGTTCTCAAATGATAAAACTCCACAAAACACACACGCCTAGACAATAAAAATTACCCTCCGTAACTCAATAGACTAGGCCTTCCATTCCCAGGTTAACCTGTCAAACTTCATCATCTGTGGGTGGTACTGGTTTCAGATTCTCTCAAGGTTCTTAAGAGAAGTTCTTTTCTCACGTCATTATTTCTTGCCATTTTTCTTCTCCTCACTACCATGCATCACAAGTTCACTCAATCCCATGTAAAGTAGAGATAAGCAAGCATACCAGGACCAAGGTAGCTTGCTAACTCTCGCCATTTGCCAATCGAGCTGTAAGAATGTAAAAATATCAAAGTCTCTTCAAAGAGTGATTGCAGAACACAATCCGCGATAGGAAGCACACCATAAACACCCAATGCTCCTTTGCAAGACACATCAGGATTTTCTTCATTCAAAGCACTGGTCAAAGCAAGCTACAACTAGCCAATATGCTTTTCTGTGTGATCTGGTTAAGGCTTATCCAAACAACACGTGGCGCAAAGGATAGGGTGTGAACACGCAAGACCAATACACAAAGCAGCGCATGAAATGCCGCCATCTTCAACAACCCACTAGATGCTCAGCTCCACCACTTCTCCACTAGGCCAAGAATCAAAGTGTAAAGTCAGCCCAACAACGCACTTCAAAAGCAAGATTTATCTAAGTAGAACCATTGAAACAAGCACCCAAATCTGAGCTGCACAAAGATAAGTACGTTGTAATAAAACTCAGCTCCACCCAACACCACCAGTGGATTTGAGGAGACACTCAAAGCAACCCGCTTTTTGTATGGGTTTGGCTTAAATTTCCAGCATTACAACCGTTAGATCTACCAACCTGCTCCGAAGGATTCATACCAACCCCACCATTACAACCATTGATCAAGTGGAACCTCAAAAGCTAGGAAAAACCCAAGAAACCCATCTCCAAACCCATAGAAACTCACCAAATTCTAGTAGATTAAGAACGCCTCCTGCAACTAGTTAACTTCCTCATGCACCTATAACTTGAATGTCGTCAAACACCATGATTGTGGCCTTCACATGCCACTTTAACCCGAGTCAGAGGGTGTCCAAAAAAAAACAGGGCTAATGGAGTTTCTCCAGTCCATTTGTGGTGATCTGTTCATCCATTTGAAAGGGGGAAAGCAAAGAGGGAATGGAGCTAGGTTTGGGCATGTGGTGGGAATGGAAGGGAGGGGAAAGAAGATGTAACCATGAAAGCCCTAGTGAGATCTTATCTCTCTAAATTCTAAAGAGAGAACACCCCCCCCCCCCAAAAAAAAAAAAAAAAAACAAAACAAAAAGAACCCCACCCTCTTCCCTTAAAATATGTCAAAACGGGCTTAAAAAGTGCAAAAAACTTGAAACTAAGCATCACACCAAATGATTCAAATAGACATTACAAAATCCCAAATAACTTTTTGTTTTGATTTTCATTTATTTGCTCATTTTTAGCAAGCAATTCCCAATTTCACAAGGAGCACAGTTGTTGTAAATTTTTCTTAACATTTTATTCTTTATTGATCAAATGAGTTAGTTAAATCCAAAGTTTTATATTCCTCTTTGAATGTTGGGATTTGGAGACTTAACTGATAGACCCATGCAAACCTCCTATCAAACATACACCAAGACCCAATAACAAAGAACTGACCTAAAACATGACCCAAAGATATCAACTACATATCAATGTCTCACAAAACCATTAGCCCAAAAATAAAAAAACTGAACAAGAAACTCATTAACCTAAGAACAAGAATTAATGCACAACAAATTGTCCAAGTGTCCAAGTAGCCCCACCATGAAATCACAACTTTTTCTCTTCTTAGGGTTTAATTGTTCATTAGAATTTTGTGGACAAAAAAAGGCCAATATCTTGTGCAATCCATTAGTTAACAAAATCGTACCAAACAAGTGCTAGTCACCTTCAAACCACCAAAGAAACTATGACGTTGATTCGGCACTATAGGGTTCAATTAAACTACATATGTTGCATCACTGTACCCTACTCCAATTCAATTTCGCATAAAGCATCTACATACCAACAAATTTAAGGCTACACACAAGGTAATTGTTTAAATAGACGAACCAAACAGAAAGTTTTTCCCAAAAAAGGAAAGAGAAGCTCAAAATGAAAAGAAACGTACCGCGAATTGATTACAGAGATCATAAGACTGAGGTTTCACAAATTTGTGCTCTCAGACACTTGCGCGGGGGGGGGGGGGGGGTGGAGCTTGCTATGTATGTGCTAGCTTTTTCAAGATTTCATCGACATATTGTTTTGATGGAATGGATGGAGTGAAAAGAAAAGAAAAATAAAAAAAGAAATAAAGGAGAGTAAAATCTCCCAAATCATTTGTTTGGGAGATTTTAAGGTGAGAGATGTCGGAAAAGTGGAGTTAAAAGGAAGTATATGTATTTGAGAACCTTAAAATGTAATTTTATTTTTTGTCATATTGACAAGAATACGTATGAGAAATTCCAATGGAGTACAAGCAATGATTCCCTAGTGCAAGAAGACCGCCACAAATTTAATGCGTAACGGAATATGACAAAGTATAGTAAGGTTAAATGGGGACCAGGGTTTGAATGGAGCGAGAGTGGTTCCATTTAATTAGAATCAATGCAAGGATCAATACTCATCGTTTTGCCTTGATATAAGCCATTTTTAAGATAAATTATGTCGCTTAGACCTTCAAATGAACAATGTTTCCATTTAGCAAAAGCTTTAGAAAAATTATAATTTGTTCTAGAAAATTAGGATTTAATTTTGTCAACTTTGACTCTTCTATAGAAAATTTGAATTTAATTTATTTTTCCAATAAAAGTACCAATCTTTCATACTAATTCTGGGTTTAACTAAAAATGTATCATAAATAATTCAATCCAAACAATATAAACATAGATCGTAACCCAAACCACAAATGAAAAAAAACTAAAAGAACATAATATCAAATCAAGAAAGTCATAACTTAACCAAATCAAATTGATATTGAACATTCCACAACTAAATAATGCAACTACTCTCAAATTGAATAAGGCGTACCGTCGTACCACCAAGAATCATCACATTAAACTAGAAATGAAGAAAAACCTTCGAACATTTCACAATTACCAAATCAATCAAATAAAGATTCACATTAAAACACACATACCAATGCATAGAAAATTAGAAATACAAATCTGTTCTGCCTCCAACCGAAAAAAAAAAAAAAAAGAAAACTAAAACAGTACATTTATCATGTAAACTCAATAAATTCAAAAAAAAAAAACCATCTTTCCAAAGGAAAATTAGAACTTAAATACTAATTACCCATACATGCGTCACTCAAGTGGACTGAGGGAGGAGAGAGCTTTGTTCTTTAAGAAAAGCTAATGTTTGAAAGCAATGCATAAAAAATAAATAATAAAATGAGCATCAACAATAGGAATGGCACACATCAAGCTAAATCAAACCAAATTTCAGAATATAACAATGAATACAAAATTCAAAAGGTTTTTAGAAGAGTTGACAATTAATATTTTCAATGATATAACAATGAATACAAACTTCAATGAATAATATTTTCCCAGCTACACCTAAAAAGAGAGGATCCAACGCAGTTAACAATTGTTTTTTCCTTCTCCCACATCCCACTTGGAAAGTTATAAAATTTATTTCCCATTCTTCCAACCTTCAATCCGCCACCTAGTTTCTCCTTTGACTTGGTCCCCGTGTCTTCCAGTAAAACACACTTACCCAATACAAAATTGGTAAGCCCACTATTTCTTCCACTACCCATTTATTTGTTATCTTAATCCCCACTGTTCTTCAATAATTCTTACCTTTCTAAAGAAATGCGAGACGCCATGTTCACGCCAGTGAATGCTTTATGAAAATAGGGGAAAGCTACCAATCAAAAGCGAAGAAAGTCGCCCCTCATGAGCACCGAAACCCATCTCCTACTCACCACCCACTAAATGTGATATAGAAAACAGAAAGTGGAGTACTCATTCTTCTAAAAATGTTTATCATTGAACCATCATATCAAATCCGACTAGAAAAATTAAAAAAAAAAATAGATTTAAGACACTCCTTGAGACATTTTATCGAACATTCATGGGGCTATGGTTCTGACTGTGGAGAGGAAAGAAAGGGGTGTAGGTTGGGCAGTGACGATGGCGATGGTAGTGGATGCGACGGTGACAGTGGTTGGCGGTGGTTAAGGGGGAGGAAGGGGCTGTGGGCTGGTCTCGGTTGGCTCTGGCGGTGGCAGTAGGGTGGGTTCAGAAGGGGTTGAAGGGGAGGAAAGGGGTGGATGTGGTGGCAGGAAATGGTGGTTCGCTGGTGGTGAGAGAGACGCAGGAAGAAAAGTAGATAGACAATATCCTGGGAGTGCGAGAGACAGAGAGGGAAGGAGAAAGAGATATACCTTCGATTAGAGAAATCGGGCGTCGGTGGGGGGTCGCCGGATCCGGTCTGTATCGCCGGATCTCGTTTCTGACGATACCCAAGAGAGTCCACCTGAGAGGGAGGGAGGGAGAGGGAGAGAGAGAGAGAAGGGGGGGGGGGGGGGTGCATTTAATATTTATTGAGTCATATTATTTGAATTTAAAAATATAATTTAATTTGTTGGCATAATTACTTAATTTTAATAAAATCGTTACATCAAAATTAAGTTCAATGTTTCATGAGTTTAACACTTAATCTAAAAATTATAGTAAATCAGTTTAATAAATTAAGTCTCATATTTATTATTTACTTGTGAGAGGGAGAGTTTATTGTCGGAAATCTAAAATTTGAAAATATAAAACGAACTGAACCATAAAAAAAAAATTATTTTTTATATTTTTTAATATTTAAAATGACTTATACAAATACAATGCACTTTATTATTATACACTATAATATTTCATTACTTTTAAATGAGCGGAGCGGACTAGTCCCCTCAAAGCGGAGGTTTTCTCTGCCCATGCAGTGTTTTTTTTCTTGGGTTTTTTCCTAATAGAAGTTTCGTTTAAGCCGCAGAATGTTATCAGTTATTAGGAACCTTAGGCTCACTCCTTCCTTTATTTTGTGTTTCTATCATGGTTACTTTTGATTATTAGTTACTAATTATTTTCTCTTACTCGATTTTCTTCTGTGTCATGAGATGTGTTTGTTGCAAGTTTTGAGTTCAGTCTGTAGTTTCTGTATGCACTTTGCCAGATTGGACAGCCTCTAGACTTCTCGGTTTGGGGTCTTCTTGTGTGACTGATGGAGGAGGAAATAGAGAGATTATGGTCCACTTTCAAGCTTCCTAAGGAGGAGCAGTTAGATCTAAATATTGGCAGCCAAGTAGATTGGCAGCCAAGTAGATGATGGTCTAGAGGATAAGGGTAGGTTTTGCTTGGTGGGCAGGCTTCATACAAGTAGATATTTTAATAGAACAATATTCAAAAGCACAATGAAGCAAGTATGACATGTTTTGCAAGTGAATTTTAGAGACCTTGGAGATAATTTGTTCTTGATCCAATTTCCTAGGTTGATGGACAGAAAAAGGGTGCTTGAAGGGATGTCATGGTCTTTTGATAACCACTTTCTCCTTCTTAAGGAGTATGTGGATAATATATCAGCGTCCAATATGTTATTCAAACAGTGTCCATTCTGGGTTCAAGTTTATAATCTACCATTCAATTGTATGAATCAAGGCATGGGAAAAATTATTGGGAATTTAGTTGGTGAATATATTGAGATTGCTCTCACTCAAGATGGGATTATTTGGGGTAGGTTTCTACGGGTTAGAATTTTGATTGATGTAAATAAAACACTTCTCCGGGGACTGATGGAACAAAGTACATTCTTTATTTTAAATATGAACGGTTACCGAATATTTGTTATTTCTGTGGTTGCCTTGGTCATGGGGAGAGGGACTGTGCAGTTCGACTGGGATCTCATGGCTCTAATCAAGGTCCTTTGTAATATGGACCATAGTTACAAGCAGTGGGGAAGAAGGCGAAGAAGGTGGTTCCACAACAGAAAATTTTTACTGAAATCTATCTTTTTGATAAACAAGGAACTAAGGTGGCCGGAGATATGGTGGAAGAACTGGTGATGGGCGGTGCAACTGATGTTCAATTTGATGATGATCCAATAAATGCAGAATTGGTGGGACACAGTTCCTTGATGTTAGGAGAGAAGGACAAACAGAAAGAGGCTGCGAAGGCAACGGTTGAAAGTGGGGGAGGTGGGTCTAAAACAGTTGAGTCTGAAGTTACAATGGAGAATTCATCAGATAATGTTTTTCAATGTAAGGATGGGCCTAATAGGTCTGATGGGCCAAAATTAACGGTGGCCCAAATGACAAATATGGGGCAGACGGGTATGACTAATTATTTGGGGGAAAATGAATGTTTCAGCCCACAAATTAAGGAAACTCATATAATTTTAGCAGGGAATGTCAATATGTCTGGGATTAACGGGAATCAGGTTCTTGCCGAAACACAGGAAAATGTTAAAATCAAAGGGAAAGGAGTTTTAGTGGAAAAAAATAAGGGCAGGAAAAATCTGAAAATATGGAAACGGAAAGCTAGGGATCCGATTGGCTCAAGTAAAACAGGGAAGAGGTCGATTGAGGGTGGGAAGCAGAAGATAGAATTTACGGTGGAAACAAAGGGTGCGGTTGTGCAGTCGGCGTCGAATAAGAGGGCTTTCTCTGATGAGGTATGTGCTAAGGATGACGCTTCAAAATTCAAGTTTACAACGACGGTGTCTAGTCTCCAGACCTGTTGATTGCCATGAAAATACTAAGTTGGAACTGCCGAGGAATTGGGCACTCTCGGACAGTTCAGTTTCTTCACGAATTTGTGAAGAAAGAAAGGCCCCATTTTTTTTTCTTGATGGAAACAAAATGTAAAACTGATGGTATTGAAAGATTGAAAAGCCGGTTGAGGATGCATGGGATTTCGGTTGATTCGTTGGGTCTATCGGGGGGTTGGCTTTGTTATGGCAGAGTGATGTAAATGTTTCTTTACAGAGTTTTTCTAGGGCACATATTGATGTAATTGTTGATGGAGATGATGAACAACACTGTTGGTGCTTCACTGGATTTTATGGAAACCCAGAGGTATCTAGAAGGTCAGAGTCCTAGTCTTTATTGCGTTTGCTTCGGTCACGTTGTGAGTTACCCTGGTTTTGTGATGGTGACTTCAAAGAAATTCTTACAAATAGTGAGAAGAAGGGTAGGAGGGAAAGACCATGTGGTCAGGTGAGAGATTTCAGAGATGCGTTGGATAACTGTGCATTGATGGATCTAGGATATGAGGGGTACCAATTTACATGGTGTAATAGTTGGTTGTATCCTTATATAGTTTGGGAGAGATTAAATAGGGCGTGTGCTACCACTGACTGGATTGATCTATTCCCGAATGTTGGGGTGTGCCACATTTTTAGTTGGGCTTCTAATCATTATGAGGTTCTTATAGACACAGAGGCAAGGAATCTGATGAATATTAATGCTCGACGCAGAAAGAAGTTTAGATTTGAGGCAGCTTGGGTTAAGAGAAGTGATTGTGAAGCTGTTATTAAGAATGCATGGGAGCCTAGGACATCACAGGTGGGTGCAAAAGGACTTATTCTGAATATCCAGAGTTGTCGGATGGGATTGCTTAAGTGGAAAAAAGAACATGTTGGTTTTGTCCCTGCTAAGATTGCGATGTTGAAAGAGAATCTTGCGCGTCTTCAAGAAGGAACAATTTCTGCAATTGTTAGATAACAACAAAGGTCTCTCCAAGTTGAAATGGATGAGCTAATGGATCATGAAGAATCTTACTGACGCCAAAGGTCTCGAATAAATTGGCTTCAAGATAGGGATACAAATTCTGCCTTTTTTCATGCCTGGGCCTCACAGAGGAGAAGAACGAACTGGATATGCAGGTTGAAAAACCAATATGGTGGTGTGCATCGCAGGAAGAAATTGGAAATGCTGCTGTTACATATTTTCAATCACTGTTCACATCAAGTAGACCACATAATCGAGATCTAGAGGTTGTTCTAAGCAAAGTGACAAGTAAGGTTACTGACGAAATGAATTCAAGATTACTGCAATGCTTTAGAGCAGATGTGGTAATGTTAGCTTTGTCGCAGATGTATCCAACCAAGTCCCCGGGGCCAGATGGAATGCCAGCACTTTTCTTTCAAAAGTATTGGCATGTGGTAGGGGTAGATGTCCTGAGTTGTATATTATCATTTCTCAATGGGGGTGATTTTCCTTCTAAGTTAAACTATACCCATATTGTTCTTATTCCCAAAGTCCAAAATCCCGAGTCTATGTCACAATTTCGACCTATTAGTCTATGTAATGTTCTTTATAAAATTATTTCTAAGGTCTTAGCTAATAGGTTGAAAATCATTCTTCTCTCAATTATTTCTGAAAATCAAAGTGCTTTTGTCCCAGGTCGGTTAATAACTGATAATGTTCTAGTGGCTTTTGAAATTAACCATTTTCTTAAATGCAAAAATTGGGGAAAAGAGGGTCATATTTCTTTGAAATTAGATATGAGTAAAGCATATGGTAGACTAGAATGGATTTTTTTGGAGAGAATGATGGGAGCTTTGGGCTTTGCTAATGGATGGATACGATTGATAATGCAATGTGTGGAGTCAGTCTCATATTCGATGATGTTGAATAATGAGCAAACTGGTTATTTTTTTCCTCAAAGGGGGATCCGGCAAGGAAACCCCTTATCCCCTTACCTTTTTCTTCTTTGCGCAGAGGGAATGTCAGCATTGCTTAAAGATGCTGAAAGAAGTGGTACTATCTCAAGGATTAGTGTGGGTCGTGGATGTCCTAGAATTTCACATCTCTTTTTTGCAAATGATAGTCTACTATTCATTAAGGATATACCTACGGAAGCGGCTGCAGTTAAGGAGGTTCTACAATTATATGAATTAGCTTCAGGTTAACAAATTTGCTTGGAAAAATCCGCTATGGATTGCCATCTGTGGTGGGTAAGTCTAAGAAGGAGGTATTTGCTAGTTTGAGGGAGCGAGTTTGGCAGAAGCTACAAGGATGGAAAGATAGGTTATTATCAAGGGGAGGCAAAGAAATATTAATTAAAGCAGTGGTCTAGTCAATTCCGACATATGCTATGGGATGCTTTAAGCTTCCAGAATATTTGTGCAATGATTTGGAGTCTTTAGCTTCCAATTTCTTGTGGGGTCAAAAGGAAAGGGAGAGGAATATTCATTGGGTAAAGTGGGCTAAGATGTGTAAGGGCAAAAATCAAGGCGGTATGGGTTTCAGGGACTTGAGAACCTTTAATATGGCGATGCTTGCCAAACAAGCATGGAGAATCCTTCATGATACTGATTCTCTGCTTCACAAGGTCTTGAAAGTGAAATATTTCCCGCCAACATCATTTATGAGTGCCAAGTTGGGGTATAGGCCATCATACACATGGCGGAGCATTTTAGAGGCTGAAAAAGTGATTGAAGCTGGTTCGCGATGGAGGATTGGTGATGGTCCCAAAATTAAAGTGTGGCATGATAGGTGGATTCCAACACCCACTACTTTCAAAGTGGTGAGTCTTAAGCAATTGGTAGAGGAGGAGGCTACTGTCAACTACCTCATTGATCCCCAAACACGCTGTTGGAAAACACAGTTGATTGATGAGGTTTTTTTGGAGCATGAAGCTGAGATAATTAAACGGATTTCATTGGGAGTTTATCCGTTGGAAGATAAATTAATATGGCACTACAACAAAAATGGTAAATTTTCTGTAAGGAGTGCATATCATTTGGCTTATGAGAGTAATCTATTTTCACGGGGAATATCTAATGCAAGTTCTTCATCGACTCCTGATGGCAATTGGAAAGCACTATGGAATCAGCGAGTTCCAAGTGAAGTTAAGATTTTTGCTTGGAGAATGCTATTGGATGTTCTCCCTACAAATGAGAATTTAAGGCGTAGGAAGATTTGTTCGAATAGTGTGTGCTGTGTATGCGGAATGGAGAATGAGTCTATTTTACATGTTTCAAAGGACTTTTCTTGGGCAAAGAAATCCTGGGAGGGTAGCCCATTGAGCCACAGGGTTCAACGACCTGCAAACTATATCCAACAATGGTTTTGGGAGGTCACTCGGCAACTAAAGCCCAAGTTATTTTTGCTAACTACATTGCTAGTTTATTTGGTGGAATAGGAATGAATTTCTGTTCCAGAACTTGGAGAATGACCCGAGGCTGATAGTGCAAACTGTAACGGGTTATCTTGACCAGTTTGAGAAGTATATGGAGGTGGACTTCATGCAAAACAGTGTATCAGATCCTATTCGGTGGTCTCCCCTAAGCTCAGGTACTTTTAGGGTAAATTTTGATGGGGTAGTATTTAATTCTGAAGGGTTAGTGGGAGTGGGTGTTGTTATAAGGAATGATTCTGGGTTATTTATTGCGGGAATGTCGAAGAAAATAAGTGTGGTATATGATGCGCAAACAACAGAGAGTATTGCTGCAAGGGAGGCTTTGTTATTTGCTAGGCAGATGGATTGTGAGGAGATCACGCTGGAAGGGGATTCATCCTCTGTGATGAAGATGATAGTTGATTCTCAGGAGGATTTTTCTCCTTTGGGATCTGTTATAGCGGATATTAGGTGTATTATACATACTTTTAGTTCTTTCTCTGCTTTTACTATTAGACGTACTGGGAATGGTGCTACGCACCATCTTGCTAGAATAGCTAGATGTTATGAACATTTTCATGTATGGGAGGATATGGCACCAGAGTCTTTGGTACCAATTCTCTGTTCAAATGTTTCTAATTAATACATTATATTGTTTATGTCAAAAAAAAAAATGAGCGGAGCGGCGTATAAACTGCGTTTACATGCGGAAAAGTGAACGAAAAATTCACATTACATGTTTTTTTTTAATGGAAAACTTTATTCACGTCCCCTCTAAATACCGTATCTTCAAAGGTATCTCATGTATTATCTGAAACTTCACTGACACCCCTTATCAGAGTTTGCCTTCAAACAGGAGAAGTATTGGAAGTTAGGGGTCGTTTGATAACATTTTTGTTTTCTCGTCTTAAAAAAAATTAAAAACAAAGATAATTTTTGTCTCTATTATGTGATAAACACTAAAACAAAAAACATGTTTGAGAGTCATTTTTGTCTATCAAATTATGAGAATAAAAATAAAAAATATGTTTGGTATCACTTCAAATTTTATCCTAAATATGTTTGATATCATACTTTTTTTGGCAAAAGTATAGTCTGGTGCAACACATGCAACCACAACACATAACCAAAGGGCAATAAACAAACCAATAAACATAACTCTAACCTTCTTATTCATTGAATATCCAAATGCTTCACCAAAGTCACAAGCTTGACTTGTAGCTCGAGTTTTATTTTTCATCCTATAGCACATTTGAACTGAGATAAATCATACAAATAGCAGTAAATTGAGTACTTATATGTCAAGCTTGAACTCATTCCCATAGCTTCAGCAGCATTACCTTCTAAGCCCATATGCAGACAGAGCTACAACTATAATCTCTCATGTATGCCTAAATATAATATGTATAAACTAATTTAAAGTAATTAGGGCATACCAACCAAGTAATGCCCCCGAAAGCAATTGACTCATCGAAATCAAATTCGTTGCCAAAAAAATAAGGAAGGCCAAAAAAATTTGTTTGATATCTAAAAATATGTTTGGTGCCCACACAAGCGCACAGATCTGTGTATATATGCACAGAATTGCGCATATATATGCACAACTTTTGGGTTTCATAGAGAAGAGGGAGAGAGGAGGCAACGATTCATCTGGAGGCAACGATCTGTGCATATATATGCACAGTTTATGAGTTTCACAAAGAAGAGGGAGAGAGGAGAGAGAGAGGCAGCGATTGAGGTGGGTTCACAACTTCTGGGTTTCATACAGAGAAAGGAGAGAGTAGGTAGCAATGGAGGCAGGAGGTTTGGTACAGAGAAAGAAAAGATGAGGGAGAGATGAGGGAGACAGAGAGAGAGAAGTGATGGGGAGGAGAGAGGGGTGAAATGGGTTTTTATACTTCAATAAAAAGAATGTTTGTTTTTCTGTTAAGAGGAGTCGAAGTCCGAATCTCATTAATTCTCACCCTTTTTTTCACGTGTTGTCTCTATTTTTTGTGTTTTTTAAAACATTTTTTTTTTGTTCCTATTTTTTTGTCTTTGTTTCCAAAAAACTAATATAAAACAAAAACAAAAACAGTATTCAAACATGTTTTTGTTTTCATTTTTGACAAATNTGAGCGGAGCGGCGTATAAACTGCGTTTACATGCGGAAAAGTGAACGAAAAATTCACATTACATGTTTTTTTTAATGGAAAACTTTATTCACATCCCCTCTAAATACCGTATCTTCAAAGGTATCTCATGTATTATCTGAAACTTCACTGACACCCCTTATCAGAGTTTGCCTTCAAACAGGAGAAGTATTGGAAGTTAGGGGTCGTTTGATAACATTTTTGTTTTCTCGTCTTAAAAAAAATTAAAAACAAAGATAATTTTTGTCTCTATTATGTGATAAACACTAAAACAAAAAACATGTTTGGGAGTCATTTTTGTCTATCAAATTATGAGAATAAAAATAAAAAATATATTTGGTATCACTTCAAATTTTATCCTAAATATGTTTGATATCATACTTTTTTTGGCAAAAGTATAGTCTGGTGCAACACATGCAACCACAACACATAACCAAAGGGCAATAAACAAACCAATAAACATAACTCTAACCTTCTTATTCATTGAATATCCAAATGCTTCACCAAAGTCACAAGCTTGACTTGTAGCTCGAGTTTTATTTTTCATCCTATAGCACATTTGAACTGAGATAAATCATACAAATAGCAGTAAATTGAGTACTTATATGTCAAGCTTGAACTCATTCCCATAGCTTCAGCAGCATTACCTTCTAAGCCCATATGCAGACAGAGCTACAACTATAATCTCTCATGTATGCCTAAATATAATATGTATAAACTAATTTAAAGTAATTAGGGCATACCAACCAAGTAATGCCCCCGAAAGCAATTGACTCATCGAAATCAAATTCGTTGCCAAAAAAATAAGGAAGGCCAAAAAAATTTGTTTGATATCTAAAAATATGTTTGGTGCCCACACAAGCGCACAGATCTGTGTATATATGCACAGAATTGCGCATATATATGCACAACTTTTGGGTTTCATAGAGNCACGTGCACAGATCTGTGTATATATGCACAGAATTGCGCATATATATGCACAACTTTTGGGTTTCATAGAGAAAAGGGAGAGAGGAGGCAACGATTCATCTGGAGGCAACGATCTGTGCATATATATGCACAGTTTATGAGTTTCACAAAGAAGAGGGAGAGAGGAGAGAGAGAGGCAGCGATTGAGGTGGGTTCACAACTTCTGGGTTTCATACAGAGAAAGGAGAGAGTAGGTAGCAATGGAGGCAGGAGGTTTGGTACAGAGAAAGAAAAGATGAGGGAGAGACAGAGAGAGAGAAGTGATGGGGAGGAGAGAGGGGTGAAATGGGTTTTTATACTTCAATAAAAAAAATGTTTGTTTTTCTGTTAAGAGGAGTCGAAGTCCGAATCTCATTAATTCCCACCCTTTTTTTCACGTGTTGTCTCTGTTTTTTGTGTTTTTTAAAACATTTTTTTTGTTCCTATTTTTTTGTCTTTGTTTCCAAAAAACTAATATAAAACAAAAACAAAAACAGTATTCAAACATGTTTTTGTTTTCATTTTTGACAAATATTGAAAACAAAAACACAAAATACAAGACAAAAATAGTTACCAAATAGCCCCTTAATCTTTTTATTAATTTGTCTCTACAAAACTTAAATATTTACCTATATATTATATTTGACCAGATATAATGCACACATAAAATATGCATTTAGCTATACTAGTAATACATGGCTTGTGTTGCACATCAATATTTAAATAATATTTTTTTATAAAAAAATTAAATTATATTTGTAATTTAATTGAATAATAAATTGTGTGTTGAGTAATTAATTCTTATTTTAATTATTATGAAACATAATTAGTAATCTATTTTATTCCTCTTTGAGTACTTAATCTATCATTTTTGTAAGTATATCTTCAACTTTTTTAATCATTTCCTCTTTTATTTATACTGGAGTTTTATTGCAGATTTTTATTATTGAGTATTTGCACATTTAAATATATGATATTTTTTGTCAAAGCCATTGATGAAATTTAAATTATTGTTTGTATTAAAATATTATTACGTATTAAAAATTAAATATGATATTTTTTACAGTAAAACCCAAAATGATATATATATATATGTGTGTGTGTGTGTGTGTGTGTGTTTATAATAATAGACTATAGATTTGATCTTACTTTTTTATATAAACAGAAGCAACATTTTTGTGTGAGTATAGTTATGTAGCGGTTGAATGGGTGGAGGTCATGTTGGTGGATGGGAATTGGGTGGTGGAGGTGGTATCTTCTTGGTGGGTCATTGATGTAGTTGTTTGTTGGGTCTATTATAAGTGGTTCACTAGTGTTGTGTCTTATATGAGTGTGTTACAGTCATGTGTTTGTAACCACAAAAAGAGAGAGAGAGAGAGAGAGAGAGAGAGAGAGAGAGAGGAGTAAAAGGGTATTATAGGTCATAAGAAAAAAATTTGCATGATATCAACAATTTTAAGCTTCTCATTCACAGTAAAGGGTGTGAACAAGACCAAGATATAAACTTGAAAAAAGTGCAATAAAATTTTAGATAANAAAAAATTGCATGATATCAACAATTTTAAGCTTCTCATTCACAGTAAAGGGTGTGAACAAGACCAAGATATAAACTTGAAAAAAGTGCAATAAAATTTTAGATAATACAAGGGGTATATTTAAAGATAAGACAATTTATAAGGGGTGTGGATGAAGTTTTCTTTTTTTTTTTTATAATGAAATTAAGGGTACATTTATGGTTGAAATTAAAATTTTGACGGTCTTTTGGGGTATAAAATGAGATTAATCCTTTCCCCCAAAAAATTGGAAAGATTAGGAGTCATGATATTAATCCTGACTATCAGTTTGATTCCTAATTTTTATAAAGGTGGTTTACATCGTTCCTCTAACTAACAAATTTAGGTATCGTTTGGTAACTATTTGTTTTTATTTTTATTTTCATTTTATGGCTAAAATAACAATAAAAATACATTTGGTGAATATTTTTTTTTTTAACATCTTCATTTTAAAAACAAAGCTAAAAGATGGAAACATCCAAAAAATGTTTCTGAAAACATCAAAAAAAAAAAAAAACACGCACACAATTGTTAATGAAGTCTTGGCTTCGATCCTCCTTAGCAACAAAAATAGATTTTTTTGCTGGGGGTATAAAAGGTCATCTCTCTTTCAGGTTTNTTAGCAACAAAAATAGATTTTTTTGCTGGGGGTATAAAAGGTCATCTCTCTTTCAGGTTTTACCCCTCTCTGTTTGTCGTCTCTCTTTCTCCCTCTCTCGATGCCAACGACGAAGACGAAGACGAAGACGAAGCCATCGCCATCGCCAATCGCTGCGAAGCCATTACTCCATCTCTAAAGGTCACTCCATTTTTTCAAGTCTCTGGTCTCTCTCGACTCACACTCTCTCTCTTTCTCTCTCTCTCGCTCTCTCTCTTTCTCGCTCTCTCTCTTTCTCTCCCTTTTCTGAGGGTGAATTTCTAGGGTTGGGTGGTGGGTTTTGCTGGGGAGTTTCAGAGGTGGGTTTCTGGGGTGGGTAGTGGGTCGGTGGTTGTGGTGGTGAGGGTGGGTTATGGGTTTCGATGGTGGGGGTTGGATTAGGGGTGGATTTCGATGATGGATCTCAGTGGTTGTGGTGATGAGTTTCAGTGGTGGTTTTTCAGTAATTGTGGGAGTGGGTTGGGGGTGGGTTTCGGTGGTTAGTGTGGTTGGATGGTGAATTTTTGATGTAATACCAAACAAATTTTTTATTGTTTTCATAATTTTTTAAATGTAAATGACTACCAAATATATTTTATATTTTTAATTTTTATCACCAAAAAATAAAAAATAAAACTTAGTTCTATTTTTTTAATAAAAAAATATAAAAAATGAAAACGTTACCAAATGCCCCATAATAGGGGTTTTTCTCCCCTTTAATTTCTCTACAAAACTCCCAAACAAGAATGAAAAATTGTCATTTTCTCTTCCAGCTCACCTCTAGCCATCAATCACCCACCTAACTTTTGTAACATGTCTATTATTATTGAGAGAAATAAGAGGGGAGAAAAAAAAATGAGAGATAAAAAGAGAATAGAAAAGTAAGCAGAAAGTTAAAGACATAAGATTATAATATGATAGTTTAAGATCTAAAAGTAGGGGATGTTTGATAATATCACTTAAAGCTTAAAATTGAATATTTTAGCACTTAATGAATTAAACTTGTTTGATAACCTAAAACTCATATTACTTAATATTTTATACACTTTTTAAAAATAGACTAAAATTTTAAGTTACAAATCACCTACTTATCACTTAATGCTGAAAATATTAGTTAGTAAGAATTTTATCAATTTATCATAATGGACAAATATACCCTAAATACATTTTACACTCTTAACTTTTAATACCCACCATCCACCACCACCACCACCTCCATTGTGTTGTCGTTGCCACCACCACTATTGTTTTGCCGTCTCCACCGCCACCACCACCACTAATACTACCACCACCACCACCATTGTGTCGCCACCACACCACTATCATTGTGCCACCACCACTACTGCCGTCACCATTGTGTTGTCGTCACCACTACCATTGTGTTGTCGCATTACCATTGTGCTATCATCACCATTACCACCACCATTATTGTGTCACTACTAATACCACCATTCTGCCACTACTCTTGCCTCCACCACCACCACCACCACCTCTACCACTATCACCATAGTCACCACTATTGTATTGTTGCCACCACTACCATCACCGCCATCGCCACCACCACCACAATCATGATGGTGGTGGTAGGAATAAATTAGTTATGGAGAGATGATAAAAAAGAAAGACAAAATTAAAATAATAATAATTTTCAAACTTCAGCTCCTTGTATTTGTCAAATAGTTTGATTCAATACGTAAATTTCAGTCGATACAAAATAGTTTTCGAAATAAAAAATTCAGTATTCAATACTTAAAATTCAGCATTCAATTTTCAGCGTTCAGTTTTTAGTTTTATCAAACACCACTGTAATCAAGAACTTAAAATTGGAGGATTGGGTGCCTTAGCCCTTATATTGTTATAGTACGGGCTGATAATCTATTGAGCCCGACTTCAAGTTGAATTTATCGAACTCATTTTTTTAGGTAAATTTAAAAAATTGTTTAAGTTCGACTAGAGTTCAAAATGACCAAAATCCAAGTCAAACTTGAGTATTTACACATAAACGAGTCGAATTCGAGCCGAGCCTATCGAGCTCTTTTTTCTAAATGAGTCTCAAAAAATGTCCAACTTCGATTTGTTTATAAAACAAGTCGAGCTTGAATGAACCGAACCTGAATCTAGCTCGGTTCGATTATCAACCATAGGTATGGTAAATTGATGTAAATATTCGTGTTTTATCATTTTGACTTCAATTATAAACGTATTAGTCGTACCTCGTGCAAAGCAAGTTTTTTTTAATGTATCGGTTGAGTTATTGTTGTTAAAAAGTTAAAATTTAAGTGAGTTGTTGTGGTTAAAAAGTTCAAATTTAAGTAAGTTACTATGACTAATAATTAAAATTTAAATGAGTTACCGTAATTAAAAAGTTAAAAGTTAATAGTTAAAATTTAAATAAGTTGCCAGATCCAAATGATCTGGACCGTTGTTGTGCTTTTCTAATTGAGGAGTTTAAGTATGAGGCTCTGTTTTATTAATATAAATTTGGGAGAATCACGCCCAAATTTATTGAAATTTATCACTTAATTACTCAGACCCCTTGACATTTAAAATATTTTACACAGACCCCCTTGAAGTTTGTACGCGCATAACACTCAAACCCTGCTATAAATATATCATTTAATAAATTATACTCAGACCTTTTAAAGTTTGTAAACATATATTACTTAGAACCCTTAAGTTTAAAATGTTATACTTAGACTTAAAATACTTCAAACAAAGATAAAATATCAAATATTTTAAATTTTACAATTAAAATTCATGTTTTATTGTATCTTTTACTGAAATAAAATAAAAAATAAAATTTAATTTTTTCTTAAAAAATCATAATTAGAATACAATTATATTGTCTATTAGAATTTAATTTAGTCGTCTAAACGACCAAATTAAAGTACCAAACTAACTCAATTAAAATATAAAAGATATTGTGTCTATTACAATTTGACCCCTTGTTTAATTTTTTAGTTTTATTATAATAGATAATATAATTATATACTAACTATGATTTTTTTTTTAAAAGCTAGATTTTTTTTTTTAAAAGCTAGATTTTTATTTTTGATTTTATTTCAATAAATGACATAATAGAACATGAATTTTGAATGTAAAATTTATGTTCTATTATGAATGACTTAGACCCTTTATTTGATTTTTTAATTTTATTTCAATAGATATTATAATTATATACTAATTACGATTTTTAAGAAAAAAAATAAATTTTTAATTTTAATTTTATTTCAATAAATGATACAATACAACATGAATTTTGGTTATAAAATTTACAATATTTGATATTTTGATTGGAATATTTTTGTCTAAGTATAATATTTTAAACTTAAGAGGTTTAAGTATTATATACCTACAAACTTCAAGATGGTCTAAGTGTAATTTATTAACAAATATATTTACAACAGAGGTGTAAGTGTTACACGCGTACAAATGTTAGGGAGTCTGAGTGATTATATGACAAACTTTAGGAAGTTTGGATGTAATTCTCCCTATAAATTTTTTTGAATACATACTTCTATTTTCTTTTTTATTTGTGCTTGACAAATTAAACAGAAAGTCAAGAAGATAAAGTTCACTACATGAACCACTAAAAAACCTTCACCAAAGTAGGGTATCTTCTAAGCGGGCCAAACTTTTTAATACAACTAGCAATGCACTATCACACCCCCTCCTCAGAGACGTATTTGGTATTTCAAAGATAAAAGTATAACTCGACACGTAGTAATACCTACGCCTGTACTACAAGGAATCATTTAAAATTAATAATACCAATCACTAATCTCATAAAAGAGATAAATCATACAACTCTATAACATAATACACAACTCTGTAACTCAATACAACACAAAGAATTAGGGAATTCATTTGTTACATCAACAAGGAAATGAATACTCTGTTACAATATATACACAACCAATTTCCTTAACCTCTCATCTTGACTCTACTAGTGCTACAGTGGATCCAATTTTAAACTTTAGCTCCCTGAAATTAAATATTTTCTTGAGTGTACTACGCATCATAATAAATAGAAATATTAAAAAAATATGGATCAAATATTATTGCAACAAAATATGTTCACAATTTGAGGAGAACGTCAAAATCAAAGTATTTTCAACTCACTTTGAAATCTCATACTCTTTGCCAATATAACAACATAATAAATAGTTCACATGTGCTACGAGTCAACAACAACATTTAAGCAATGTCAGACTATCAATAATATTTAAACAATTTGAAGTTGTCTCACGACAATTGTGCAATATCCAAATCAACAACATGTAAGTCATGTCAAACTATCAACAATTCTAGCACAGTGAATACTACTCAAATCACAAGTTTTTCAACAAACCACAAGCTTTTCAATAAATCAAAAGCTTTTCAACAAAACATATTTGATCCATAGTTTAAGCGATTCAACTTAAATCAATTCAGCAAAATTAATTTCTCACATATAAGAGAATAAACTTGGTATATCATATACTTTTATTTTCAAATATTATGAAGCAGTACATTTCACTTGTCACCGCCAACCAACACACCACTTAGCTTTATGCTCGATCCTTAGGTGGAACCGATGCAGTAGCCTCCGACTCTAACAATTTACATATGCACAAATGCAAATAAGTATCAACTAAAAAAATAACTTAATTTATGCAATTAAATGCATATGAATATGCTTCCTAAACGTTTTGTATTCACCAAAAAATTTACTTCAATATCTAAGTCCGAAGACCAACTAGTTACTCAAGCGTTTACTGACTCAATGAGTACTCTTTATAACCTTAAACTAGAATATAAACCATTTTTGCCACTTAATCTATGTGCACTTAATATTAGTTTAAAAGGATTCCGCAATCTCATTTTANTTTAAATTTTACAATTAAAATTCATGTTTTATTGTATCTTTTACTGAAATAAAATTTAATTTTTTCTTAAAAAATCATAATTAGAATACAATTATATTGTCTATTAGAATTTAATATNAAATTTAATTTTTTCTTAAAAAATCATAATTAGAATACAATTATATTGTCTATTAGAATTTAATATAGTCGTCTAAACGACCAAATTAAAGTACCAAACTAACTCAATTAAAATATAAAAGATATTGTGTCTATTACAATTTGACCACTTGTTTAATTTTTTAGTTTTATTGTAATAGATAGTATAATTATATACTAACTATGATTTTTTTTTAAAAGCTAGATTTTTTTTTTAAAAGCTAGATTTTTTTTTTGATTTTATTTCAATAAATGACATAATAGAACATGAATTTTGAATGTAAAATTTATGTTCTATTATGAATGACTTAGACCCTTTATTTGATTTTTTAATTTTATTTCAATAGATATTATAATTATATACTAATTACGATTTTTAAGAAAAAAAATAAATTTTTAATTTTAATTTTATTTCAATAAATGATACAATACAACATGAATTTTGGTTATAAAATTTACAATATTTGATATTTTGATTGGAATATTTTTTGTCTAAGTATAATATTTTAAACTTAAGAGGTTTAAGTATTATATACCTACAAACTTCAAGATGGTCTAAGTGTAATTTATTAATAAATATATTTACAACAGAGGTGTAAGTGTTACATGCGTACAAATGTTAGGGAGTCTGAGTGATTATATGACAAACTTTAGGAAGTTTGGATGTAATTCTCCCTATAAATTTTTTTGAATAAATACTTCTATTTTCGTTTTTATTTGTGCTTGACAAATTAAACAGAAAGTCAAGAAGATAAAGTTCACTACATGAACCACTAAAAAACCTTCACCAAAGTAGGGTATCTTCTAAGCGGGCCAAACTTTTTAATACAACTAGCAATGCACTATCACACCCCCTCCTCAGAGACCTATTTGGTATTTCAAAGATAAAAGTATAACTCGACACGTAGTAATACCTACGCCTGTACTACAAGGAATCATTTAAAATTAATAATACCAATCACTAATCTCATAAAAGAGATAAATCATACAACTCTATAACATAATACACAACTCTGTAACTCAATACAACACAAAGAATTAGGGAATTCATTTGTTACATCAACAAGGAAATGAATACTCTGTTACAATATATACACAACCAATTTCCTTAACCTCTCATCTTGACTCTACTAGTGCTACAGTGGATCCAATTTTAAACTTTAGCTCCCTGAAATTAAATATTTTCTTGAGTGTACTACGCATCATAATAAATAGAAATATTAAAAAAATATGGATCAAATATTATTGCAACAAAATATGTTCACAATTTGAGGAGAACGTCAAAATCAAAGTATTTTCAACTCACTTTGAAATCTCATACTCTTTGCCAATATAACAACATAATAAATAGTTCACATGTGCTACGAGTCAACAACAACATTTAAGCAATGTCAGACTATCAATAATATTTAAACAATTTGAAGTTGTCTCACGACAATTGTGCAATATCCAAATCAACAACATGTAAGTCATGTCAAACTATCAACAATTCTAGCACAGTGAATACTACTCAAATCACAAGTTTTTCAACAAACCACAAGCTTTTCAATAAATCAAAAGCTTTTCAACAAAACATATTTGATCCATAGTTTAAGCGATTCAACTTAAATCAATTCGGCAAAATTAATTTCTCACATATAAGAGAATAAACTTGGTATATCATATACTTTTATTTTCAAATATTATGAAGCAGTACACTTCACTTGTCACCGCCAACCAACACACCACTTAGCTTTATGCTCGATCCTTAGGTGGAACCGATGCAGTAGCCTCCGACTCTAACAATTTACATATGCACAAATGCAAATAAGTATCAACTAAAAAAATAACTTAATTTATGCAATTAAATGCATATGAATATGCTTCCTAAACGTTTTGTATTCACCAAAAAATTTACTTCAATATCTAAGTCCGAAGACCAACTAGTTACTCAAGCGTTTACTGACTCAATGAGTACTCTTTATAACCTTAAACTAGAATATAAACCATTTTTGCCACTTAATCTATGTGCACTTAATATTAGTTTAAAAGGATTCCGCAATCTCATTTTATACAATAAAAATCATTGTTTCGGACTATTGTGTGTTATTGCACTCAAAACTGTAATCCAGACCTTTGATTTCTAGCCTTAACTCAAAAACCCAATCACAAATTTTAAAATATGTTAAAAATTCATAAATATTTTAAGACATGATTTCAAAATGAATTTGAAAACCTTTGATTGATCCGGAATTGAGAAATCCTACTTTGCACTGCTTTTTGATCCAAAATAGCCAAAAATAAAATGATATTATTTTTTAATGAAATTTCATACACATACTTAACTTACCTATCTAAGAATTAATATAAAATTTATTTTTCAAAAATATCTAATAATTGAATCGAATTGACCCCGGAGACCAAAAAAGTCATTTTAATCCCCATTTTGATCCGACCGTTGGATCGACTTGAAATTGTATCCGGACTTTTGCACGGACGTTGCAGAACTTTTGGCACAAAACAGAGGTTGATCAGAGTTCAAACGTGCCCAAAATTTTCATCGGAGTCCACTGATGTCCCCCACCCCACTTCACCTTCAACCTTTGATTAGTTTGACTTTTACCCAAAGTGTAGAATTTTCTGTTTAACCTCTCCACTTTGACCCCATAGTTCTCCCACTACATACACCATTTTTTTTATTCAACACCCACAAACTCTTTGAACAACCTAGTTTCAATCCCCTCCTAGACTCGGCCTTCGAATTTAACTCTAACATCATTAAATTATTGGTCAAATTTGGCCAAAAAATCATTTTTAGAACTCAAAGGCAGACCTGTAACTGCCCGTTTCAGCCCCCAAAACAACCTCTAAATCCAATTTCCAAGGTCGTAAATGAATTTCTTGACCCCAAATTAGCTAGACCCAAACCCTCTTTCAAAGCTTAATCAACTTTATCAAAAATCAAATTTTTAAAAATTCAAATCCATGGGGGTTTCTTCATCCCATCACCACACACCACGGCAACCCGTAAAACCACTCCCAAACAACTCTACAACAACCCAAAAACACAACTCAAGACTCAATTGAAGAAGAAAGACTCGTTTTCTACAAGACTCATTTCATGAAATTTAAAATTCGAAACTTTAAAACTCAAATTCGAGCATAACCACTTACCTAAATCAAAAATTAACAACACCAATGAATTCTTAGCATCCAAATTAGGCTAGAGGTATACCTTTGAATGTTTGAATAAGCCTCCAAAGCAAACTCAAAAACTCAAATGAAGGTTTTCTCTCTCTACCTTCTCTCCTCTGTTTCTTTCTCTACAAATGAATTCTATCCATTTCAGGCTATGGAAGAAGTCTTCAACACCTCCTCAAACCTTCCAGAGTGTTGGAGAGAGACATGGAGCCTCCTCGTGCTGCCAAGCAGCTACTTGGAAGAAATGTCATTCAATGGCATTTCTGTAAATACCTTAAATTTAAAAATTATTTTAATCTTTAATTTAATTTTTTTTCATATATATTAAAACATGCACTATAAAAATATTTTACTAATTTTTTTTATCCATGTATTATGCATGTATGCTCAGGTTTTACATGCATGACGTGCGATGCATGTGAATAAGTTAAATATTTTTTTTTATAAAAAATGTGAATAATAAGGTGTATTTAAATTAAATAATAATTTAGGTGTTGAATAATTAATTCATATTTTAATTATTGTTAATTTGAATCGTTGATTTATTCTATAACCCTTTGAGTACCTAATTTGTCATTTATTTAGATATCTCTCCAACTCCTTTACGCATTTGCATATCTAATTGTGTTATAAAATTATTAATTTTTTTTGTTAAATGTTGATTAGATCGCTTGTTATATTGTTACATACTAAAAAATTAAATATAATATATATTTAATAATAAATTTTAATCTGATAACTACATGTGTATAATAATTTAACATATATAAGATTACATTTCTTCATATAAATATAGATATAAAAAATTGTATGTAAGTATACTGCTAATAAATATGTCCAAGAGAATTTAAAAGTTCTTAATAAAAGAGTTCAAAACAAGTTAAAAGTTAAATAAGTGGGTATAATTGACTTTATCATAATAATTAAGAATAAAATAGAAAATTAAAAGTTTTTTGTAGGTAGTAACATTTATGAGTAAGTATAAGTATAAATATGTCATTCCATTTCTTTCATCCACACACCAAAAATAGAAAAATAAATAATTTGTGAGAAATGATCCAATTACTATTTACAACTTCAATTGAGATAGAGTATGAGCCACAATGGAGATAAATTTGTACTCCAAATAATAAAATTGGCGATATATTTTTAAAATTTATATTTTGCTTATTTCAACTGAAGAGAATATATTTTAACTGCGATGTTTGACAATAATTTATTTTATTACATCTTTATTTTTATCTTTATCTTTGGTTCAATGGTATTCCTTATATTGTAAAGACTTTGCCTTCTAGAGGTCAAAGGTTCAAGTTCCTCTCCCCTCCTCCCAAAAAATAAAATAAAGTAAAATACTGCCCAACAAATTGATTTGACATACCAAAATTAAAATTTGGCATAATGTCAAATTCAATTTTGTCAATTAGACATTTTTGAGATGCCAATTGGAGAGGAAATAACTGTCAAATGTTATCATTGAGAGCTCCAAGTGGAATTTGAGATGCTGGTTGGAGTTGCTCTTTGGGTGTGTTTGGTTAGAGAGGAAGGGATGGTTAAAATAAAGACTGTGTTAATCGAGTTGAGTTTTGCAAGTTCGAGTCAAGCCTGTCAAGCTCGCTTTTTTCTAAAAGAGTGTAAAAAATTATTCAAGTTCGGCTAGTTTTGAAAATGAGTTGAGTCCGAGCCGAACCGAGCCCAAACTAAACCGAACCTAAGTACCTGGACTATTTTACATATAAACGAGCCGAGCTTTTTAGACTCTTTTTCTAAACAAGTCTAAAAAAATGTTCAAACTTGGCTCGTTTAGAAGATGAGTCAAGTTCGAGTCAAGCCCGAGTAACTCAGCTTAATTATCAGCCTTAATGAGAAGTGAAAATACAGTAAAAAGTAAAGTGAAAGAAAAGAACAACATATTTTCTTTCTTGTGTTTGTTTAGAATGAAATTTTTTCTAGAAAGTCATAAGAAAATCTCAAATTTATAATTTGAAAAGTATGAAAACTACAAGAAAGTTATTATACTTACTAAACAACTATTGTTCTCTTTAAACAACATAATACAAGAAAGTTATTATACTTACAAAACTATTATTGTTCTCTTTAAACAACATAATTAATATATTTTTTTTTAATTTTTGATATGTTGGAAAAATCATATTTCATGTCATGTAACAATTTATTTAATTAATATGTGACTCATATTTAAAATCAGTTCATCTCGTAATAGGTTTACAATGTATTTTATTGGATCCTTTGGAAGTTGGTACACTTAATTAGACATAATTGTAAAAAAATACACATAAAAAAATGTGTTGTAAAAAAGTATATCGTTAAGATACAAAGACTTATTTGCCCATTTACTTTCCTAAAAACGGTTTTAGGAATATATCTTAACATTAATTAGGTACACAGTAATAAGCTTTAACTGATGGATTTTAGGAACATTACTTTCCTAAAAATGGTTTTAGGAATATATCTTAAAATTAATTAGGTACACAATGATAAGACTTAACCGCTAAATTTTAGGAACATTAATTCGCAAAAAACTTCATCTTTGGAAAATGGTTACCGCTTCTTCTTCTTATCAAAAAACTGCTTTATCTTCCTTGACAAGAAGACCTAAATCATTCTCTGAACATCTATAGGGTTTCGTCTTTGAAAGGAAAATCCTAATGGTCCACCATTGTAGATGTAACTTCGTCTGTGTAAGAAAGACAGTGTAACACTATAACACAGATAGTGTTCAGTAATTTTGTGGATATGGTAACAAATTCAAAATAGAGCTGGACTGTTACAATGAAGTTATATGCAAATATATTTTTGATAAAATGTGACAGTACAATGTTTTGTGTAAGTAATTTTTTACACTGTTATTATCATATTATAAACGCATATACATGATGAATTTCAGTTATGGTATTCTCATATAAAAAAAATTGTATAATCACCATAAAAAATGACAGACATAAACCTAATAGAGTCATGAATTCAAATATTGCAATTGTTTAGATTGAATGATAAGGATGAAATAATATTTCGGACTTGTACTGATAAATTGCTTCCACGCAGAAGAAAAAGAAGACAATAAATGATATTGTTGAAAATTTTAAAATTTAAGTCAATTGATTTATCCTCAGAATAAAAAGAAGAATCAAATCTTCCATTAAGTTAGGAGATTTTTAATGCATAAATATAATTTAAAAAAAAATAGTTTCCAAAAATAATCACATGATTTAAGAAAGGACACGAATGTTAAACGAAAATCCGAAATTTTCAAATTATGCACTTGTACATAATTAAGATCTAAAATTAAGAATTTCATTACTTTACATTGTTGTTTGTGTATTTTTTTACAATTAAACTCGATTTAGTGTATCCTCTTCTAATTTTTCCTATTTTATTATATATAAATGGGCCACTACGATGATGGACCAAGCTGGCGAATGTCTGGTTAACCGTATTAATTTTTGATTCCACCTAATTGAACTTATTTTATTGAGGTATGTATCGTACTAAGAAATAATAATTTTAGCTGTCAACATTCAACAATGACGGAACTATGAGGGGCAAGGGTAGCCATGCCCCCTCCTCAAATTTTAAAAATTATCATTGTCTCCCTCATATTTTTAGAAAATTTTATTGTTAAACTCTAACTTTTTAAAATACTTAATGAAACTCACTTATGCTTTGTTTGGTACAATGAAAAAAATTGAAGGATAGAAAGTTGGAAGGATGAAAAATTTGACGGATAGATAAAACATTATGTTTGGTAAAGAAAGAAAATAGGACGGATAGAAAAGTGAATAGATTAACTTTCATTCCAACTCACCAAAATCAATCTCTCCAAAATTAAGAAAAAAGTGAATAAAAAATTAATTGTATTAAAATATATATTATTTGTCTATATATCATATTTATCAATTACATATTATATATACATTAGTTTCATATATAAATACTAGAAATTGCTCGTGTCTGAAGACACTAAGTAACACAAAAATTACATCAAAATTTTCTTCCCTACATCAAATTCTAGTGAACTGCACAACATTCACAATTTGTCTCACAATCGCTATTCGTTAGCTTTCTCGATTCCACCTCAAAAAAAAGACGCAATGTATCCAATCCAACACAAACGAATAGACCCAAATCAACTTCCAAAGAACTTCAACACAATCCAAGCCATGGTAAAATAGATTTTATTGACTTTACCGCCCAAGTCTGTTGCATTTACCAACACAAATCCATATATAAACATTGTTATGATATAGAATTAAGACCTTTTCACAATTTAAAAAGGCATCGCAAAAATCTCAATTATGCTAATGCCCTAGTAAACTTGAAAAGTTGACCACCTTTCTTGTCAATTCTAATGAAGATATAACAATATGACCCATTCGGATAGTCCAGTGGAAAGAGTTAGTCTCGGACAAATTGCCAACTTAGATGTCTTGGATTTAATTCTCGTTAGTATCTCTCGAATTGTAAATATACGTGTTCACTTTGCACGATTCTAGTGTAAACCTCCTAATCTGGGAAAGCCAATGGCATCATGCCAATATTTTCAAAATGAACACAGTTCACAGAAAAAAATTAGCAACGTGTCATTAGTTACGACATCAATTTGTAAAAAGAGAACAGTCAAAACTCATTGAGAACAGAACCAAAGGCACACCCCCCAACACATACATAGATATAACTTACAACAACAGCAACAGTGTAGCCACGACTACTATCAAAGCCCAAAATGATCAAGTTGGTCGGCATTGTTTTGGATGTAATCACAATTTTATGAAATCATTATTTACCCAAATTTTTTTGTTACAATCAAGAAGCTTCATTCTCCAAATCTTCATATTGCCCTACGATGTGAGGCGAAAGTATTCTAAGTGACAATATTGGCTTCATCAGTATGCTCAATTTTGAATGCAAGAAACTAATTCAATTTGTACAAATAATGCAACCAATTCAGTAGGAACCAAATGACGAATATTTATATTGGTTCAAGAGTAGTATGATAAAAAAAAATTAGGTTCAGTGTTTGTTACATACTTTGTTTTTTTAATTTCCCTAATTACTCATGACTATCTTGAAAACATAATAATGATGTACACCAAAAATTTGTAAACAATCTCACTATACTCTTCTACGTCTTTCATCAAACATCTACCCTTCAAAATTTATAAAAGACTTTATAACCAACGCAAGTAAATTTGGTGGACGTTATACCCTTCAAATTTTATGCTTTGGAATCTTCTTTTAATTCTATAGTCTTTACCTTTATTGCACAAAATTGGGGTAAGACAAAAATGGAAATACATTTACTACCATACCCAATAAGATCAATTAGAATGCCCATAATTTAAAAGGGTGGTTTCAATAAGAATGCCCAAAATTTTGCAATCTTTTTGGTGAATGCTCACAAAGAACTCAGCAACTCACCATTACACACATGATTTTAAACATAAAATACTCAATCTTTGGAGAAATGGAAAGGTTATATAGCAAATGGGCCACCAGTGCAAATGATTGACAGAGCAAGAACTTCGATGGGACATCACCAGAACATGCTATGTTGGTGGATGATCGCGGGTATTACACAGTACTTGTAGCTGTTGATTGAGCAAGAAGATTCAAAATAGAAGGATAGAATAGAAAAAAAGAAAATGATTTACAAATAGCAAGACTATCCAAAAAATTCCTTACCTTCTAAATCCATCTGGGTGGTTGAGCATCCTCTGACATGCGTGTACTTTGCACAATTTAACCATGCAAGCCAAATAACACAGTTACTAACTCCACACAAAGAACTCAGCAACTCACCATTACACCCATGATTTTAAACATAAAATACTCAATCTTTAGAGAATTTGAAAGGTTATATAGCAAATGGGTCACCTGTGCAAATGATGGATAGAGCAAGAAATGCGATGGGACATCACCAGAATATGCTATGTTGGTGGATGATCACGGGCATTACACAGTACTTGTAGCTGTTGATTGTGCAAAGGACACACATGTCAAAGCATCCTCTGACATGTGTGTCCTTTGCACAATTCAGCCATGCAAGCCAAATAGCACTTAAAGTTACTAACTCTTAATTTCAATTTTACCTTGAAATTGAAATTAAATCCAAGTAAATCAACACATAATTAAATCAACTTAATACCAGAAACTATAATGGTAGACCAATTATGCAATACATTTTGGGGGTATGTGTTGTGCACTTCCTAATTGGTAGGAACCAATGTTGGCTACTTGATCAAATTAAAAGCCTATTAACCACTAAAAACATACAGTCAGTGAGCGGATTATTCGAAACAACCCAAGCTTAATATCATAATAATTAGCTTTAGCATAAAACTACCATCAATCTACTGATTAAACATTAATCCAAGCATCATAGTCTTAAGTGGACAACGATGATATGGTGTAGGGTGGTGCTGGTAGCGTGGGCAGGGGTTTTGGGTTGGGGATGTTGTTGGCGTGGGCTATAAAACCCCCATAAAAGTAAGATCATCAAAATAAAATGTTCATAGTTCTTTGGGTAATTTTGTCAAACATGTGGGATATAAAACTTTGGCTACTACTTGTTCAAATTAAAAGCCTATTAACCACTTAAGGAACAAATAAAAAAGGTTGATTCAGAGGTGTGGGGAGTTTGCTAAATCAAAGAGGTGGGGATGGGGTGGGATGAGGTGGAGTGGGGTGGTACGGGTGTGTGCAATCGTATGTGTTGCGTGCATGGGGTGTGTGTGTATGCATGTAAGTATGTGTGTGATTTGAGGGCAGACGACATACATTTGACGCAGAGCGAAGGCATTGAGGCCGAATGTTGCTTTGGTGTTAAGGGCAAGAGAGATAGAGGAACAGTGTTGAAAAAGAGAAGGCACGAAGAAGGAGGAGAATTGGGGGAGACATTCAGGCATGTAATGGGCGGGACATTAGGTCAATATTTTAGGGATAATTTTTGGTATGGAAAGGAGATGATCTCTATCTCGATGGGGAGAGAGAGAAGAGTGATGGGGAAGATTGTGTGAGATTCGGGGAGAGAGAGATGACAGAGAGATTAGGCAAAGATTGGGGGAGGAGGGACTTTGTGTCCGTGAAATGGGGCGAGAGAGAGACACACAGAGTAAGGGGATTATTTACTAATTGAATTTGCATGACATAAGAGAAGGAATTAATCTAGGAATGTTAATTTTAGAAATTAAAAATTTTGAGCGGGAAAAATATTTCAAGGGTTAATGTGGTACGTTGGATTGAAACGAACTGATACGTTAATAATTTGAGACAGTTTGAGATAACGTCGTCCATTGGATGATGTCTTTTTTGATCAAAAAACGATTTCAGCCGCTCTTTGTCTCTTGGATTTAAAATTGTTCTACTTTATTATATTGATAATAGTAAAATATGTATTTATATTTTTTTAATAAAAAATAAGAAATATATTTTTTCCATTTTATCAAACACAAAAAAAAAAGTCAATCTTTCATACTTTTCATCCTTCTTACCAAACATAAAGAAAGGAATGAAGAATTTTTTTCTTGAAGAATAAAAAATGTATCATTTTCATTTTCAATCATTCTATTTTTCATCCACCATGCCAAACGAACTATTAGTGTATTAAAAAAGATTAATGATTTAATATTTAGTAACCATCTAGAATGTTATCACAAGGATGAGTGTCGTTTATACTGATAATTACACTTTTATTGGATTATTTTGATGATCGTAGAGAAAAAATAAAGTGACTTTTAGAAGAAAAAAAAAATTAGGGATATAAATATGGTTTATATCAAAAGTAATTTGTTGTACACATGCTTTTAGAACTACTCGATTAGCTACAGCACCTAGTGCATTTCCCCAAGGGTGGCCTAAAGTCCTCCACCAAATTGTAGTATGGAATCATCCCCAATAATCTCGGTCAGAGCAGGCATATGTCAAACATGAATATCTCCCAAAGCCATGGGCAGAACACTTGGAAGAGAGACCCAATCTTTAGTGAAATAAATACCGCAACTTCGATTTTTTTCAATAACATCATCACATAATAAATCAACAAATCCCAAAGTGATCTCTCTTTCCCTTTCAAGTTTACCTACTATGGTACTAGAGTGAATATAATCTCTACCAGACATACATAACATTTTAGCTAGTATACGAAAGTGTATTTCATAATTCTTCTGTCTATCAATAATTGCATGCATTGCGTAATAGATGTGAAGAAGTAGGCCATTATCTCAGCAATAATGAGATAAACTAGTATTTACAGTAAATCCCCATGTTAAATAGTATTGTCAAGAATGAATTTGTATGATAGTATGGACCAATTTTTAAGTTTTGTGCTCAAAATTAATTTTTTTGATGGTATTGCATAAAAATAAAATTTAATAGTTTCTTTATAAATAAAATTTTATCATTAACAATAACTGTGAATAATCTTGTTTGAATTAATTTTTTATATATGTCATTATTAACTCTTTTTAAGATAAAATCCTCATTTCGTCCCTACTAGCAAATCTAACATAATTAAATATGTAATATCTTTAGTTCAAAGTGCAAAATTGGGTCNCTACTCGATTAGCTACAGCACCTAGTGCATTTCCCCAAGGGTGGCCTAAAGTCCTCCACCAAATTGTAGTATGGAATCATCCCCAATAATCTCGGTCAGAGCAGGCATATGTCAAACATGAATATCTCCCAAAGCCATGGGCAGAACACTTGGAAGAGAGACCCAATCTTTAGTGAAATAAATACCGCAACTTCGATTTTTTTCAATAACATCATCACATAATAAATCAACAAATCCCAAAGTGATCTCTCTTTCCCTTTCAAGTTTACCTACTATGGTACTAGAGTGAATATAATCTCTACCAGACATACATAACATTTTAGCTAGTATACGAAAGTGTATTTCATAATTCTTCTGTCTATCAATAATTGCATGCATTGCGTAATAGATGTGAAGAAGTAGGCCATTATCTCAGCAATAATGAGATAAACTAGTATTTACAGTAAATCCCCATGTTAAATAGTATTGTCAAGAATGAATTTGTATGATAGTATGGACCAATTTTTAAGTTTTGTGCTCAAAATTAATTTTTTTGATGGTATTGCATAAAAATAAAATTTAATAGTTTCTTTATAAATAAAATTTTATCATTAACAATAACTGTGAATAATCTTGTTTGAATTAATTTTTTATATATGTCATTATTAACTCTTTTTAAGATAAAATCCTCATTTCGTCCCTACTAGCAAATCAACATAATTAAATATGTAATATCTTTAGTTCAAAGTGCAAAATTGGGTCATCATCCACAACAAACTAGAGTTTTTTACTTTAAAAAATCATCACGTGATTTTAAGGTTTTACCAAACATGAGTTAACATCAAATTTTTAAGAGAGAATTATATTCAGACCTTTCAAAAATTGTCATTTAATCATTCAAACTTTTTAACATTTGAAATTATATACAGACCCTTAAAATTTGCATGCGTATAACACTTAGATCCCTGCTGTCGTTGATTTCTGTTAGTAAATTGTATCTTGACTCTTTGAAGTTTGTAAGCGTGTAATACTTAGACTTTTCAAGTTTAAAATATTATACTTAGAGCACAAATACTTCAATTAAAAATAGAATATCAAATATTTTAAATTTTAAAACAAAAAATCAAAAATAAAAAGGTAATTTTTTATTAAAAAAATATAATTAGTATACAATTATACTATCTATTAGAATTAAACTAAAAAATCAAATAAAGGGTCTAAGTCATTCATAATAGAACATGAATTTTACAATTAAAATTCATATTCTATTATATTATTTATTGAAATAAAATTAAAAATCAAAATTTAATTTTTTTAAAAAAATTATAATTAGTATACAGTTTAAACGACCAAATTAAATTCCTAAATTACCTTAATTAAAGTTAGAATATATTGCGTCCATTACAGTTTGACTTCGTTTAAACTCCCAAATTCCCCTAATTAAAGCTAGAACATATTGTGTCCATTACAATTTAACCCCTTGTTTGATTTTTAAGTTTTATTCGAATAAATATTATAATTGTATACTAATTATGATTTTTTAAGAAAAATTAAATTTTTATTTTTGATTTTATTTTAATAAATGACATAATAGAATATAAATTTTAGTTGTAAAATTCATGTTCTATTATGAATAACTTATATCCTTATTTAAGTTTTTAGTTTTATTCTAGCGAATAGTTTAATTACGATTTTTTAAGAAAAAAATAATTTTTTATTTTATTTTAATAGATGATACAATAGAATATAAATTTTGATTTTAAAATTTAAAATATTTGATATTTTATATTTGATTGTAATATTTTGGTCTAAATATAATATTTTAAACTTGACGGACTTAAGTATTACACGCCTATAAATTTTAAGGGGTCTGAATATAGTTTACTAATGGATATACTNTTGGTCTAAATATAACATTTTAAACTTGACGGACTTAAGTATTACACGCCTACAAATTTTAAGGGGTCTGAATATAGTTTATTAACGGACATTGACGGCAAGTGTCTAAAGATTATGTGTGTACAAATTTTAGGGGTCTATATATAATATTTTAAATGTCAAGAAATCTAAATGATTAAGTGACAAACTTTAAATGGTCTAAATATAATTTTTCCAATTTTTAATAAACGCAAGAATAATTTACGTCCCGTTTGGTAAAGTTTTTATTTTCATATTTGGAGAAAACAAGGGAAAAAAAATTTGTTTGATAATTGTTTTTGTTTTTTTTTTAATGTCATCATTTTCAAAGCAATGGACGGTTTTCAAAAACGGAAAAAGGTCGTTTTTGAAAAAATCACAAACGTTTAATGCGCCTTGAGAGATCAAGTGATCGAATTTTGTTAGGATAAAAAAAATACACTTATTGCCCACCCATAAATAGCAGGCATCAAGCTAAACCCCAGCCCTCTAACCTGTTTGTGTATCTGTCCGCCGTCAGACCCCCTCTCCCCCCCCCTCTCTCTCTCTCTCTCTCTCAGCCCACGGTGAAGGTGAACGGATCTTCGTCTTCGACGGTGAAGGGCTTTCCATCATCAAGGAAAAAATCTTCGTCTTTGATCTGGGTATTTTGCTTTTGTGTTGTGCTGTATTTTTTTGTTTTTTTTGGGTTCTCAAGTAGAACACCAAGTCAAATGAGTCGTTCACTGTACAAAACCTAGATCAAAATCAAGAACAAAATCGAAACCCACATTACATGATCTGGGTATTTTGCTTTTGTACAAAACTCACAGTTCATGATCTGAGTATTTTGCTTTTGCACTAGCTGTATGGTATTTGCTTCTAGAAAATCGAATCCCTCTTGTGGTTTTCAGTGAAATCAGACTTAACTTTCGGTTTGGTCTGCTTTACCTCTCTATCTGTTTAGATCGTTTGTGTCATCTTAAAAGTGCAATGGCGAAATAGTTGAAATACTATTTAATTTGTTCAGTTAAAATCATGAGTCGCAAGCATTTGTATATAAGAAGCGTGTGTGGTTTTTGTTTTGAGCTTCTGCAATGCTTTTCCATTTATTACACTTCTCTGAATGCAATTATTCACTAAGTGTCATGTGATTCCCTTAGGCACTCTTCGAAAATATGGAACGGAATAAGTTTGTATTTGGGTATGTTCTCCTAATCTCTGTTTCTGAAATTGGCCCACGCCTGTTATCGACCGACCAGTTTGGTCTAGAACCCAAGAAATGCATTGTCCTTTATTTCTTTTTCTTTCTCTTGGTGAATTTTGTACTTTTAGTTTGGTGCCTGAGAGAAGTTGCTGTCACAATTGAATTTTTCGAAAATGATTACAGAAATTTACACAAAAATATGAGATTCAAGGCAAACCCCAGATGAAAATCAAGAACAAGAATTGTCAAAACTATATGTAATTTACATAGTGCCTTTAATATTATATAATGAGCAAAAATGAGAATGAACGCAATGAGTTGTTGCTGATTATAGTTGCTGATGGAGTGTGCAGGCAGAATCTGGTATTCATGGTGGTGGAGTAGCTTCTTTGGTTGCAGTACTATTATTCTGCTTTTCTAGCAGTCTNTTGCTGATTTTTTTTGCTGATTATAGTTGCTGATGGAGTGTGCATGCAGAATCTGGTATTCATGGTGGTGGAGTAGCTTCTTTGGTTGCAGTACTATTATTCTGCTTTTCTAGTAGTCTGATGTGCTGGAATTTATGCTGCAATGTATGAAGCTGTTTCTTGATGCATTGAAGCTGGAATGGTGCAGGAGGTTTATCAGCAGCTGGTTCAGTCTTGGTTTGCATTTTGCAGGCAGTCTGTGGTCTATCTGAGAGCATGGGCTTTTTGTGCATACTGATTACCGGGCAGTTGGGATGAGATAGGAGTGATATGGTTTAGTCTCTTGAAGGATTACAGCCAACTTCTTGTAATTAGAATTTTTCAATTCGTTTTCTTCTTGTAATTCATTGATTCATAGAATAAAATTTTCTTAAAAAAAAAAAATGGATTGTTGTTCTAACTTTTTAATAGCATGGAATTATGTTAATGTATACAAGCTGGTCACAAAACAAAAAAAAATTACATGTGTTATAACCAAACGAGTCTTTTGTTTTTGTTTTAAAATTTTTTTACAACTATAAAAGCAACAAAATACGTTTTTTATTTTTATTTTTTGCTAACGAAAATCTAAAACTAATTCTGTTTTTCATTTTTAAAAAAACTAAAATTATAAACGTTACCAAAGTAAATCAGTTTAAAATATTAAAAATAAAATTAGGGAACTACGTGAAAATGTAATCGACGGTGATGAGAAAGTACATACACGGTGATTAATCTTTTGACCTTTTTACCCTCCTTCCTTTTTTTGAACGCTGACCATCTTATCGCGTGTTTTCCAATCCTCATTTTATATGAAAAAAGACGCGAAGTTCTCGACTCCAGTGGCAGTTGCCCAATGGCAAACAAACTGAAACTCCACCCACAAAAAATGGATGCCTAAATACTGTCTGTGTGTGAGAGAGAGAGAGTGTGTGTCCTTTTTTCAATTCTTACTCAGATCTGAAGATCTAGTTGTTCCTAATTGTGTTGGAAGCACTGATCGCAGGGCTGTGTTCGGTTGATGGACGATGGAGTTCATAGACAATCTGCCAGCAATGGATCTGATGCGTTCCGAGAAGATGACCTTCGTTCAGCTTATAATCCCCGTCGAGTCCGCTCATCGAGCCATCTCCTATCTCGGCCAACTCGGCCTTCTCCAATTCCGAGACGTACGTTCCCTACTCAGATCCATTTTCTCTCTCTCTCTCTCTCTAATTGCGTCTCTCTAGATATATGAATTTGAATTTACTAGTGTTCTATTTTTGTAATAGTTAATGATCTTTGTTGGATAAGTATTAGCAGAGCTTAGATTTCAAATACGCACGCACATGAATATGTCACAAGTTGGATTGCTATTTTAAGGTATCGAAGTGAGGTCAGGTTTTAGGTTTTCAATTTGTGCGGGCTGATTTTTGCACAATAAGTAAATAAAAACAGCTCTCTCCCTTGTCAAACTCGTTTTTACCTTGAAAGTCGACGATTCGGCGGCAAAGGAACGGCCAAAAGTGGCCTAAGGGAGGGGTGATGAATCGATCTGGTGGCAAAGAGAGGCCCAAGGGGGCTTAAGGAGTGGAGATGAATTGCTCTTCCAGCTGTCCGATCGATTTCGGTGTGCATGAGCGTTTTCCAGCGAATCCTGACACTCAAATGAGGGGTTAGAAAGGGCGCTAGAGTATTTCTGGTGTATCCCTTCGACGGTCAAGTCAGTTTTTTGCAAGAGGGGAAGAAGAAAACACTGTTTGTCATTCTTGAGAGGTAATTTTGCATTCCTTTACACCGCATTTGTGAGTGCTATTTATACCTTCCATGAAGGTCATCATTGTTGTCAGACGGGTCCCGTCAAAAAGAGGCTTCCCATTGGTCCAGTTGGAAGGCAACCTGTGGAGCGCAGTCCTAGGGCAGAGTGCCGTTCTTGTCATGTCANGGGTCCCGTCAAAAAGAGGCTTCCCATTGGTCCAGTTGGAAGGCAACCAGTGGAGCGCAGTCCTAGGGCAGAGTGCCGTTCTTGTCATGTCAAAAGAAACCTCTACATTTAATGCCTGGATCCCCGAGCATTTAATGCACTCTTCTCGGAGTCTGTCGAGCAATAAATGTGTCACATCCTTCTGAGGGATCATTTGATGTCCTTCGTTGTGGCGGCACATGCGTGGGGGCATTTGTGTTCTTTGCCATCCAGGAGATTACATCGTTTAGACTTTGTACTTCGTGGACTCTCTCAATTGGTCACCAGGTTGCCTATCTTGTCATTCTGACTACTTTGGGAAGAGGGTTTGATGATTAAGAGCTACTCCCACCTCTGATGTGGTGACATCATTCTTGACTTTTCTAAGAACTCTATCATTTGCCATAACCCAAGTCCCAAGGTGATCGCCAACACCTTAGCGGAGTGGAGGTCTAGACGTCGAGGACACACGTCGGATGGAAGTCTCCTCAGGGAATTATGAGAGCCGAGGACACGTGTCACGTGATGAAGACTCCGAGGTGCCTTTAGCGTCGAGATGAAATGTCATGTGAAGAGTGCTTCGTGGACAAGATGTCGAGGACTTCGAGGTAACCTTTAGTGCCGAGATGACATGTCATGTGGAGAGTGCTCTGCGAACAAGATGTCGAGGACTCCGCTGACAACGTGTCGTGGACTGCGAGGTACCTTTAGTGCCAAGATGACGTGTCATGTGGAGAGTGCTCCGCGGACAAGATGTTAAGGACTCTGCGGACAACATGTCGTGGAATCTGAGGTACTTTTAGTGCCGAGATGACGTGTCATGTGGAGAGTGCTCCGTAGACAAGATGTTGAGGACTCTGCGGACAACATGTCGTGGACTCCGAGGTATTTTTAGTGTCGAGATCACGTGTCATGTGGGGAGTGCNTAACATATCGTGGACTCCGAGGTATTTTTAGTGCCGAGATCACGTGTCATGTGGGAGTGCTTTGCGGACAAGATGTCGAGGACTCTGCGGACATGATGCCATGGACTCCNCAACATGTCGTGGACTCCGAGGTATTTTTAGTGTCGAGATCACGTGTCATGTGGGGAGTGCTTTGCGGACAAGATGTCGAGGACTCTGCGGACATGATGCCATGGACTCCGAGGTACTTTTAGTGCCGAGGACACGTGTTACTCGTAGGAAGCTCCGAGGTGCCAAGGACACGTGTTGTCCAAAGAACACTCCACGGCCAATATGTCGAGGACACGTGTCTCGTCCCCCTTGATCACAGAAAATGTTCCATCACAATTGATGTAGGAAGGTGGTAAATAAGCAAGGCAAGGGCTGGTGGTTATCCATTTATGCTTTGTGCATAGAGATTTGAGGGANGAGGACACGTGTTGTCCAAAGAACACTCCACGGTCAATATGTCGAGGACACGTGTCTCGTCCCCCTTGATCACAGAAAATGTTCCATCACAATTGATGTAGGAAGGTGGTAAATTAGCAAGGCAAGGGCTGGTGGTTATCCATTTATGCTTTGTGCATAGAGATTTGAGGGAGACACTTTTTATTGAATTTACTAACTTGAATCAATGTGTGGATAACGTAAATGTTTAGTTACATGACTAAAAGTGTGAAGAGATCTGAATTTATTGACTTGAATCCATGTGTGGAATTTGTCGATAAGGTAAATGTTCAGTTACATGACTAAAAGCGTGACTGATGTCTCTTCCATGCACTTATACATATGGTTGTTTGCTCTCTTTTCTTCTTTATTTTTGATAAGTAAAAGTTACTTTCAGAGAACATCGCAGCGTTACCTCGTGGAACAGTTGGCTTTGGACTAGGTTCTAGTTCAATGAGATTTCTTAACTTTAAACATAATCTTCCTCGATGATATATCAGGTTTTCTAGAATTCTTCTAGGATTTGAAGTAAATGTGTCTAGAGTGTGTTATTTATAATTTTGGTTAATTGCATTGGAGGTCCCCAAAATATTGAGTTTGTCTCATTTTAATTCCCAATATTTCAATTGCATCATTTTTGATTTTTGAAGTATTGAATATGTTTCTATATGGTTTCTTAAGCAGACAGTGTCTAGATTGTTAACAATTTTTTATTATAAATTTATCACATGATACTTAAATATGAAAAAATAATAATTTAGATAACTCTTGACCAAATTTTTACTCAATTATTGATTAAATACTTACCTAAATNACTTAAGCAGACAGTGTCTAGATTGTTAACAATTTTTTATTATAAATTTATCACATGATACTTAAATATGAAAAAAAAATAATTTAGATAACTCTTGACCAAATTTTTACTCAATTATTGATTAAATACTTACCTAAATTGCATAGTTTTAATTATGAACTATCCAAATTTTGATAAATTTTGGTCAAAAATTATTCATATTACACATTTTTTTGTCAAAAGCTATCTAAATTTTGTTTAAGAGCTATCAAAATTATTTTTTGTCCATATTTAGCTATTACGTGACAAGTTTATGAAAGAAAATCGTTAACAATCTGGACGTTGTATGCTTGAAGGACCATATAAAAATATATTCAATATTTCAGGAATCATAATGATGCAATTGAAATATTTAGGACCAAAATGAGACAGATCTCATATTTTGAGGACCTTTAGTGTAATTAACCCTTATAATTTACGACTAGACGGAGTTGTTGTGTATTATATTACATTCACTTTTGGAGGGAATTTTACCGAAATTTGGTCTCTTGGAATTTTAGACAAGGTTTTGAAATTTAACTTTGTCCCCGTAACCACATTACTTTGTGATAATCAAGTTAGATGAAGATTCGATTTTACCTGCTTATTTTTAATTATTAATCAGATGAACTCACTGCTAATTTTTTTCTTGGCAGTTAAACATGGATAAAAGTCCTTTCCAGAGAACGTTTGTTAATCAGGTATTGGTTCTGAATTGTTGTTATCTACCAAAGGGCTTTCATGATGATATCTTATTGACTGAGAATGAATGGTTTGCCTTTTATGCTTGTAATATAGGACACTCATAACAGAACTAAAATGTCATATTTTGAGTATCGCTCCAAATTCAATAAAATTTGTTGCACGAAAGTGGTTGCATCAGTTTCTTGCCTTAGCAATAAAAGTGAACGGAACATAAAGAAAAATAGTGTTCTTCATGGCCAGAACTCATTTGTATATTAACATATACATACTTTAGGTTCCCCAGACCGTAAGTAAGAGAGAAATTCATTCATTTCTACACGTTTTTTGTGCTCCCCAAGTTAGTTGAACCAATAATATTAATGATGCCCCAGCTAACCGATCAACGATTTTTTCAAACTGCATGCTACAAGAAAACGTAAGTCTGCGACTTCACTAGCCTTTATGTTTTGTGTTAGTCCATCTCTTAGACTCTCTGTCTTCTTTTACATGTTAGTTTTGTGTATATGAAGATGAGGGAAGTTTTGGATGTTGAGGGATCAATTTGAATCGTGTGAAATTGTTGATTTTACTTTTACTTTGGAGAAAGTGGCATGGATCTTTGTTGAATAATACAGAAAACTTCAAAGATGAGTTGGCTTAAAATAATAGTTTGGATAGTAAGACTGATTTACTATGCATGACTCGAATTCGTGTTTCAACCATTTACAATATCAACTTCGTATATTTGCGTGGAATTCCTTGAAGCATGGATGCTTTGACTGGGGTGAACCAGTGAAGTATCCATATCCTATGCATATGGGATAACAACACTCATCGGATACATAAGAACATGCAATGGATACTGTTTGTATATGGTGAATAACTAGCAATATATTTTTCGTTATTGGGTACATGTAAGATATGTCTCAGATACACATATTTCCGTGATGGATACGTGCTCATTGGATTTAGTGAAATTGTTTGTGTTGTTTGAGCTGGTCTTTGTGTTCAGTGCTCTGGTGGTTTCAATACAACCTCATTACAAATTTAAGGGAGGATTGGAGTTGCCTGGATACTCACAGACTTTCCGTGGAAATTGTTTTGACTGAGAAGATGAGCGAATTCTGTTGAATACACCATTGTGCAGTGCCTATGCGAGGTTCACATATTATTTTAGTTTGGGACATGTTTTATCACCAAACCCATCAGATCTTGAAAATTAGCATAATCCATTAATTTTGTTGATATTGTGTATTTATAAATCAAATAGGTATAAGTATATGTAATGCGATAGAAGTATCCTATTTTCTTTTCATTTTCATGTCTGATAAATTTTTCACAGGTAAAAAGATGTGCTGAGATGTCTAGAAAGCTACGATTTTTCAAAGATCAAATACATAAAGCTGGTCTGCCAACTTCTGCTCATCCTGCTTCACAACCAGATGTTGAGTTGGAAGAATTAGAGGTATTTTTCCTGATTATTAGTTATAAAAACCCAACACCCTGTACAACTTTCCCATCCTTTCTAAGGAAGAATGCCTTTGTTTAGCAGTCTCATCACTCATGTGGAATATTTTATCTCTGTCTTGATTTTAGATACAACTCGCTGAGCATGAACACGAGTTAACTGAAATGAATGCTAACAGTGAGAAACTACAACAATCTTATAACGAACTGCTAGAGTTCAAGATGGTACTGCAGAAGGTATATTCTCTTTCATTTTCATTTGGTACGTTAATGAACCAGGGAAATTTGTTGTCTGTTGCTTCATCAGAGATATGTCCGCCATATTAGAAGTTATAATGTGGGCATGACTAGGATATCATGCATAGATTTGTTATTCTCACTATTATTCTCAAGTTATTCCTTTTCTATATGTCCTCTTTGTGTTGTCGAAGAAGATATTTTTTTTAATTATTTGATGGTCATTTTTGCTTAAGAGTAATCATGAATACGCTTTTCAAACATATTAAAACTATGTGAGCTTTCAAATGGCCTCTGAATGTAAATATTCGGTTGTCATCCTTGGTTGATATCTGACTTGGTGTGTCTAAACATTTGCTTGGAAGCACTCACAGGTGATCTGGATAAATGTTTTCTCTCCTTATTAACTCGTATGAAGCTTAAGATAAATCATATTTATTATATTTAACCTAACTGTATGTTTCAGTATGAATATTGTAGCTGATGAAATCTGTGCCAGATAATTGAGGTGTCCCTTTATGAATTCGTTCATGCATGCACAGTTTTCCCTCGAAACCTAATTTTATGCACACTTCCTATGCCTTATCATGGGCAATACTAGGCAGTTGGCTTCCTTGTTTCAAGCAAGAGTCATGCAATTGAGCAGGAGAGAGAATTAGATGAAAATGTGTACTCTAATGATCACTACGCGGATACAGCATCTTTACTTGAACAGGTAATTATATTCTGTTTTGTTGGTTCTTAAATGATGTTTCACAAGATACATTATAATCCTGAACTCATCTATTAATGATTCTTGGTTCTGCAGGAGTTGCAACCTGGGCCATCAAATCAATCTGGTTTAAGATTTATTAGCGGCATTATATGTAAACACAAAGCCCTTAGGTTTGAGAGGATGTTGTTTCGTGCAACAAGGGGCAATATGCTCTTCAATCAGGCACCTGCAGATGATCAAATCATGGATCCTGTATCAGCAGAAATGGTCAGCTTCTTCCTCCTTTATGCTACATCTTTCTGTGTTGAATCTATCTACTAACATTCTGATAAAAACTTCCAATTATACCAAAAAAAAAAAAAAACAACAGCGAAAAAAGAAAAATCTGGTAACATCTTCAATATCTGAAACATGTGGACACTCTTCAACTTTTCTAACTGTATGTCAGCTGCTTTACCTTTTTTCCTGAAGACGTTGTCTACAATTGCTAGATTAATGAATTTGATTCGGTGGGTGTTCTTTGCAGGTTGAGAAAACTATATTTGTCGTGTTCTTCTCAGGCGAGCAGGCAAAAACAAAAATACTGAAAATTTGTGAGGCATTTGGCGCTAATTGCTATCCTGTTCCGGAAGATATAACCAAACAGAGGCAAATAACTCGAGAAGTATGCTGTTAAATGGACCAACTCTCTGCTTCTCATGAATTAAATAGATGTGCAAAAAAAGCAAACTTAATTGTGTGTCAAAATTCATTGTTGATGGACTGCATCTTTCTTATGTTCTTATCTGGATAAGTCATTCTGGTTTCCCTTCGTTTGAAGTTCAACTTCTTGGTTGCAGGTTTTATCACGTCTATCTGAATTGGAAGCAACTTTGGATGCTGGAATCCGTCATCGAAATAAGGCACTGACCTCCATTGGATTTCACCTTACAAAGTGGCTGAACATGGTAAGACGTTGCTATCATAAGTTTCAAGTCCTGGAGCAAGGAATAGTATAACATGTAAGGAGTCGTTAAATTTATATTCCATTTTATCATTCCGTTTCTAGGTTAGAAGGGAGAAAGCAGTGTACGATACATTGAATATGCTGAATTTTGATGTAACAAAAAAGTGTCTTGTTGGAGAGGGCTGGTGCCCAATTTTTGCAAAAGCTAAGGTAACTCCTGTATATTATTCTTGTATTTGGTAAGGTATCTGCAGTTGCTTCCATTTTATTTCATTAATTTCACAGGAATATGTTTGTGACATGATAGATTCAAGAGGCTCTGCAACGTGCCACATTTGATAGTAATTCACAAGTGGGTACAATATTTCATGTGATGGATGCTGTGGAGTCACCTCCTACATACTTCAGAACCAACCGCTTTACTAACGCATTTCAGGAAATTGTTGATGCCTACGGGTAAGTCAAAATTTTGTAGCTTTACTTTCCTTTGGCACGAACTCTCTTTTAAGTTCTTCATTATCAATCCTATTTAATCTCTTGTTTAATTTTGTTGGTTTTCTTAATCAAGATGATNTTTTCCTTTGGCAGGAACTCTCTTTTAAGTTCTTCATTTATCAATCCTATTTAATCTCTTGTTTAATTTTGTTGGTTTTCTTAATCAAGATGATGTTAAAATACGAATCATTCTTTTATGAGAATATCAAGATCCTTAATGTGTAGAACAATCATCACTCTGTTTAATAACTCTCTCTGTTAAATATGTTGTTTTCATTCACCTCGTATTTTGATTTACAAATATCTACGTTACTTTGTAGGAACATAAAACTAGCTTCAACTTGCCCCATTTTGTCGCCTAGTTCATATAATAGCTTTTATAGTTAAGCAAGGGGACCGATTGTGGTCTACAAATGTCTACGTTACCACTAATTGTGGGTATAGAACATGCCTCCAAAAACCAAGTAAACATCTCTGCTTGTTATTGGCATCATGGTTGATTTTTGGTTCTGTTAATCTATGTGATAAATTAGTGGGATATATTATATATTAATTTGCTGCAGAATTATATGTTGTGCATGTGTGTGTGTTTTTGCATATGTATGACTGTGGAATCAGACATGACACTAATACATCAATTTAATGGCAGTGTTGCTAGATACCAGGAATCCAATCCTGCAGTTTATACTGTTATTACGTTTCCGTTTCTTTTTGCTGTGATGTTTGGGGATTGGGGTCACGGAATATGCTTACTATTGGGAGCATTAGTCCTTATAGCTCGTGAAAGCAAACTTGGTTCTCAGGTATGCTCTGTTTCCATGATAAGAATTTTGCTTTGATTCTGGGAGAGTCAACCTTATCTTGTTTTTTTTTTTTTTTTGGGGGGGGGGGGTTTAT
>CAUOFW020005447.1:82306-158270 GCA_963454935.2 Ilex paraguariensis
GGGGGGGGGGGTTACATTTTCTTCTCGGTGGATCAGAACTACAAGTTGTTCTACATCTTTTTGCTTGTCTATATTGGAAGCTGCTGATTTGTCATTACTTTCAGAAAATTATTACTGTTTGTTCTTAATAGGAAGTTGCTGCACAAAAATGTTACTAGCATGCCAGATTCCTTTATTCATAGATCATTACCATGTTAAACAGACTTGCTTTGCCCTAAGAAAAGAGAAGTAAAACTATATCAGTGTTTGAATTGATATTTATGGGGCAGATTATTAAAGATTGGGTGGATTTAGCTCCTAACTCTAGCTAAGTATCTGTTTTTGTTAAGCATATGCCATTCCATTTTATAACTACAATTGTTGGAAAATCCAGTGAGATTCAATGATGAGGGCTTATTAAGAACTGGATGGATCGGTTTCAGTTATATTTTAAATTTATGTGTAACTCATTTTTTGATTCCATGGAGCTCTTGATGTTAATAAATTTACGTGCAAAAGGAAACTGAGATTAATTTGGTGACTGTAGGATAGAGAAAATACGTATAAAGGCAGTCGAGTTTGCATAGCTATGTTTGGAGGCGTTGTTGAATAGGGGCCCACCACCTCCAGTCCAACTTCCAGACACATTCCTATTACTTCAGAGATAACAATGGGTGGGGTGAGAGTATGGCATGTGAGCAGTAAGGTTAGGGCTGTCTAAGACACCATACTGTAAGGAGGCTTGAGAGGAGGCTAGCAGGTGGAAAAGGTGGGACGTACATGTTGAAAGATGCTCGCATTGATGATTAAGCAAAAATGAAACTGAACTTACTTTGGNGTAACTCTAGCTAAGTATCTGTTTTTGTTAAGCATATGCCATTCCATTTTATAACTACAATTGTTGGAAAATCCAGTTAGATTCAATGATGAGGGCTTATTAAGAACTGGATGGATCGGTTTCAGTTATATTTTAAATTTATGTGTAACTCATTTTTTGATTCCATGGAGCTCTTGATGTTAATAAATTTACGTGCAAAAGGAAACTGAGATTAATTTGGTGACTGTAGGATAGAGAAAATACGTATAAAGGCAGTCGAGTCTGCATAGCTATGTTTGGAGGCGTTGTTGAATAGGGGCCCACCACCTCCAGTCCAACTTCCAGACACATTCCTATTACTTCAGAGATAACAATGGGTGGGGTGAGAGTATGGCATGTGAGCAGTAAGGTTAGGGCTGTCTAAGACACCATACTGTAAGGAGGCTAGAGAGGAGGCTAGCAGGTGGAAAAGGTGGGACGTATATGTTGAAAGATGCTCGCATTGATGATTAAGCAAAAATGAAACTGAACTTACTTTGGTTAATTAAAATTTTATTGTATAGGGAAAATATGTGGATAAAGGCAGTCGTGCAGAGCACTTTTAAGGCTAGAGCTGTCTGGGACAACTTTTAATAGAGAGGTTTGGGAGGCGGATAGCCGGTGGAAAAGGTAGTACATATGTTGGAAGACGAGTGGATTGATGCTTAAGACAGTATGCTATCAAGCCTGCCTACTTTATCATCTCTGTTAACCATTGCAGTCTCAGTGGTGAAGAGGCTATAGAAACTGTAGGACTTTTGGTAAGTGATATGATGACTCACCGTGTAGGGAGACAGCTTTTGGAGAAGATAAATGGAAGAGAAATGTCGTGAGTGGGAACAATTGGCACGGGGTGAGGTTTTGGGTGTACAAATGAGCGTGGATCTTCTAGAATTTTTTGTATAGTCATTTATAAAGATGCTCATGGCAGCTTATGTGATTATTTGGAGAGTGGGAATGCATGTGGAGCAGGATTAGGAAGTGGCAACTGGTGGATTCTTAGTTGGAGTAATTGTATGATACATCCATTTGGGGAAGCAGGGGATCCACTAATTTGGTGGACTTAGTGAAGCAATTTTATAGAGCTCTGGCAGGGGGAGGAGACTTTTCTCTTCGTTTAGTTAGTAGTGTTTGGGAGACAGATGCACCCTTGAATTACCTTTCTCTACATAGATTTGGCTACTAAAGCTGTATAACATCTATGATGTAGAAATGTAAATATTTTCAAGATGTTTTCACTGTTTTGTAGTGCCTTTTAAACAGTGTCTAGTCACCATACTTTGTCTTTCATTCATTTCATATAATTTGAATATCTATTCTCTGTCAGAAACTCGGTAGCTTTATGGAGATGCTATTTGGTGGCCGCTATGTACTCCTTTTGATGTCACTATTTTCAATTTACTGTGGGTTGATATACAATGAATTCTTCTCCATTCCTTATCACATATTTGGTGAATCTGCTTACAAATGCCGAGATGCTTCATGCAGGTATGTGTAATCCTTTCACCATCAATGTAGAATCTAAGCGCTACTTGATTTATATAGAGGAAATGCTGTTGTTGATTCTAATTTTGGAGGTACTTTTGGCCCCAGGAATTTTTTAACCGTTTATGGTTCTGTCAATTTGCTGCCTTTGGTAAAAACATCTGCTTATTAGGTACAGTTAAAATGTGATGGCTTGGATGAGTATTCAAGTTTACTAGGCCATTAATAACATTTTAACTAAGAAAGATATACAGGTAGCAATTGGGTTAAATTGGCTAAATTTGATGCTTTTCTTTTTTCAGTTTGGTTAAAAACTCATTTGGTTATAAGTTTAGGCTACTATAGGGTATTAGACTGCTTGGTTACCTGGTCAGTATATGGTGATTTTGTTTTATTTTCTATGCTTTGTATCTAATATTGTAGTCCATTCTGTAGTTTGGTCAGTGTTGTCAAATGAAGAAATGGTTCAATTATACATAGAGTGATTAGGGTGCCTATCAAGATAGTAATTGTCCTTTAATGTTATTGAATCATGATAAAAACCAGACAAATCTGACCTGTGGACCCTCAGTAGGGTTATTCTTGGTACCAAGTAATATTTGTGTAATTCTTAATGTGATCTTCATTTACTTTAAGCAGTGTTCCCAGTTAACCTTCTAAATCCCTATCATTTCAGGGAAATTTCCCAAGCATAATGCAATCATACTTGCTATCTTTAATATTCTGCCCTCTAAATTTATGGGCCTACCAGTTATTTTATGCTATCTAACTATGAATTAACTTTGTTTCTATTCATAAATTAATTTTCAGCTTTGTGTTAATTAACAACAATTTTTGTCTATTGATAGTGATGCACGTTCAGTTGGTTTAGTCAAATATCGAGATCCGTATCCATTCGGTGTGGATCCCAGTTGGCGTGGAAGTCGTACTGAGCTTCCTTTTTTGAACTCTCTCAAAATGAAAATGTCTATTTTGTTGGGAGTGTCCCAGATGAACCTAGGGATTATGTTAAGTTACTTTGATGCACGTTTCTTTGGCAGCTCTCTGGATATTAGGTGTGTAGTCTCCTCCCCTCATTTCCTCTTCCATCTCTTAACCTTTGTTCAATGTGTAGATAAGAGTGGGACTTATGCCGTTCTTTGTTATTAGGTATCAGTTTGTCCCACAGATTATCTTTCTTAACAGCCTTTTCGGATATCTTTCGCTTCTCATTATTATCAAGTGGTGCACTGGGTCTCAGGCTGACCTCTATCATGTAATGATTTATATGTTCTTGAGTCCGTTTGATGATCTTGGTGAAAATCAGTTGTTTTGGGGCCAGAAGCTACTTCAGGTATGGTAATATCTCATCCTCATCATAGGGTTTGTAAGCTTTTTTTTTTGGTTCCTAGGCTTCTTTGTTGATTAATTTTTATTTTTTGCAGATCATTTTGTTGCTTTCGGCGGTTATTGCCGTTCCATGGATGCTTTTTCCGAAACCTTTTATTTTGAAGAAACTTCATTCTGAGGTACTGTGTGTGTCAATTTCACCCTTTTTCATTTTTCTCAGTCGTGCTTGAACAAACAGCTTTCCTGCATGTTATTTGGCTCATGTATAGGCCTGTTGAAGCATCAAGTATAGACCGGATTATACTACATCTGAATCCGAATCTGATTACTCGACCTGATCCAATCAATCCATATATGAATCTGTTAATTTTTGGATGTCCAACCCGGAAAATCCGATCCAATCCGTTTACTATGGTTGATTCATAAAAAAATCAAAATTTATCAATTTTAGAATATNTATTTTACTCGACCTGATCCAATCAATCCATATACGAATCTGTTAATTTTTGGATGTCCAACCCGGAAAATCCGATCCAATCCGTTTACTATGGTTGATTCATAAAAAAATCAAAATTTATCAATTTTAGAATATAATGGAGAATTACAATAGAAATTCAACAAAAAAAAGCTAGTAAATTGAACTCTATCTCGCCTCAATTCACACTTTACATTGAAAATTAGCCTCAACTTCACCTTAAATTCATCAAAACACCACAAAAAAAGACACATTAGATCAGGCGTCTTACATGAGGAAGAAGAAGTCGTAAGCCCTTTCAATGATCTTAGCAGACCAACAAACAATGTTTGCTATGCATTTGAGAAGCACTAAGGGATGAAAGGGTCAAAATACAAAGAAAAAAATGAGAAATTCCAAAAAAGAAAATGAATAAATNAACATTAGATCAGGTGTCTTACATGAGGAAGAAGAAGTCGTAAGCCCTTTCAATGATCTTCTTAGCAGACCAACAAACAATGTTTGCTATGCATTTGAGAAGCACTAAGAGATAAAAGGGTCAAAATACAAAGAAAAAAATGAGAAATTCCAAAAAAGAAAATGAATAAATACCCAGCACTTCTTAGAACAATGTTTCTTTCACTGGAATTGCAAAATAGAAACAAATAGCCAATCCTTAAGTAGATTCTTTTGCTTTTTGGGTCTTTGATCTTTTGGAGAGTTTGACTAAGAAAGAGGACTTTGGCAGAGAGAGAGAAAAAGGGTGAAGATAGGATGGTGGCTGGAAGGGAAGAAGAAGAAAGGATGCTTGACGGCTTAGAGAGGTCTGACAAAGGGTCTGGAAGAAGAGTTGGTTTAGGGTTAAGATGTAGGGTGAACAGTCCTTATAAAGTCTATATTATATATGTATATATACGTGTCGGTTCGGATTATTAACAGATCGGATATAAGTGTATCCAAATCCGAATTCGTGAAATAGTACATAATGGATTTGGATTATAGGTAAAAAAATTCAATCCATATCTGTTAGGATCAAAATCCTGTCCATTGACAGCCTACTCATGTACTTGTGTTCTTTGCTAAACTTATTTGCTTGCTCTCTCTCTATCAAAAAATAAATAATCAATTTGGCAATGCTTTCAATCAAAAACTGNGTTTGCTTGCTCTCTCTCTCTATCAAAAAATAAATAATCAATTTGGCAATGCTTTCAATCAAAAACTGTAAATTTTATTAATATCATGCAGCAGCCTCTTTTTGAAATGTAAATATGTAAGTCTTGTAAGATACCTTTCTAATCTCTGGTATATTAATGGCTGTTGCATTAGAGAACCATTCTAATGTAGTGGAGCAGTTACTGAACTCTTGAGTGCCATTAGCTCCTGAGTAATATGGATGATTTTGACACTATATATAACAGGAATGTATGTTTTGTAATTGTTGATAGCTCAAGCCAGTTAAAACATGGCGTATGTGTGAGTGCATGCTAATTTATTTATATGTGTCAGTCCTTTTGGCATCTGGTTTGTCAGTTGTAGATTGTTTACATATGTGATTAGTAAACTATCACACTGATAGATGTAATTTAAACAAGAAAAGAAAGAAAAAGGAACTACAATTCCAGAAGAATCATTAGGTAGTTCGTTATCCAGAAGATGAAATGTGAAGAGTGTGAAATGACTTGAGCATAACCTTAAGCCCCTTCTAACTCTATCTGCATATGTTAAATGCAAACTGCTTATATCCTTCCGAATTTTTATTTTGTTTCTGACTTTCTTATGGAGAGTAAACAAATATAATAAACGTGTGAATTACTGATGTTTCCAGCATATAATTTGAATTTTGAAATGTATCAGCAGTATTCTAAACTTCATTAGAATCATTGAAGTACTTCATTTACTTGGCAATTGTTTTTTACTATTGCTTTTACTTGTCTTAATGCGTAGTATAGTCTAATATTTGTGGACCCAAGTTTTGCATTTTCAAGTATTAGTGCCACTTGCTTAAGGTTCAATGTTTTATCTCTATACGGGAGCAATGAAGATTGAAGGTAGGGAAGTTTCTTGAAGGGATTGGAAGTAATGACATTGTTTTTTTTCAATTGTTTATTTTAGAGATTTCAAGGTCGTACGTATGGGCTTCTTGGAACCTCTGAGATGCATCTTGATGAGGTACCTGATTCCGCCAGGCAAAACCATGATGACTTCAATTTTAGTGAGGTCTTTGTGCATCAAATGATACACTCTATTGAGTTTGTGCTTGGTGCAGTTTCTAATACTGCATCCTACCTTCGGCTCTGGGCTTTGAGGTACAGTCAGTTCTTGTTTCTTCAAGACATTGATTACTCTTTATTATCTTACATTTGGTATTTGATACTGGTTTTACAGCTTGGCCCACTCGGAACTGTCAACTGTTTTTTATGAGAAAGTTCTCGTCCTTGCCTGGGGGTAAGTTTTTGCTTGAAGTTTTATCCTAGTGCGCATTCATTTACTGCACATTCTTCTTCCGCTGTAATGTATATATATATATATATATGTCTTTATTGGTTCTTTCATTTGGTGCATTAAACCTGAATTGCAGTATCATCCTGTTACAGTTTTCTTACATACCTTCAATGTGGCGAGAATGAGAATGTTAAGATGGATGTGTGGTAAAACTGGAAAAGATAGAATTAGGAATTATAATATCCATAAAAAAGTAGAGGTAGTACCTATAGGAGATAAATTGAGGGAGAATTGACTTAGGTGGTTTGAATATATTTATAGACGGTCTATTACGACACCGGTGAGAAAGATTTATATGATAACTATTGACGCTAAACTTAAGGGGTAGAGGAAGGCCAAAATTAACTTGATGTGAAATAGTAAAGAAACGGTTTAACAGAAACCATGGTTCTTGATGGAGCACAGTAGAGAAAGAGGATTCATGTAGCGGACCCCAAAAATGTTCGGACAAGGCTTTATTTTATTTAGTTGAGTTTAGTTTATCATGTGGAGGCATGTTTCACTCAGTTGTTTTAGTTTCTTCGAACATTTTTTTTTTTTGGGTATATTGGAAATAAAAAGAAGACCCCTAACCCTAAGGTTTTCTATCAAAGGCTGTACCAACAAGGTCAGCTTCGAACAAAAGGCCAAGCTCCAAAGGAAGTGTCTGCAGCTTCACGAAATAATCTGCCTGATTTCCCCCAAATTTGCAAGATCGTCAGTGTATTGGTTTCCTTCCCACAGCATGTGCTGGACGTGGCTGCCAGTAGCTCTCAGAAGATCATTACAATTGTTGATGAGAACTCTATTAGGGTGCGTGAAAACCTGGGGGCAGGACAGGGGGGAGAAAGCTTCATAAGAATCTGTCTCCACCTCCACACTGAACATTTCTAGCTCACTGATTAGCTCCAAACCTTTGAATGGTGCCCACTGCCCACAGCTCTGCCAGGATACTTGTCGTCTCATTCAGCTTCCCATAAAATCCCGCAATCCAGCGGCCCTGATCATCTCAAACAAGTCCACCCATTCCCGCTGATCCAGGGTTACCTGTGGAGCAGCTGTCAGTGTTAAGCTTTAGATGACCTACAAAAGGAAAGGACCACCTTATAAGTCTACAAATTTTCCTTTCACCTGGAATTGAATCCAAGGGGAAGGCACTCATGATATCTTTCGAACAGTTCACTGCATTCTTAATCACCATATTTGGATCTGTAACAGAATTATCAATACATTCCTTATTCCTTGGCTTTCCAGACGGACCAGAGGATGTAAAGGTCCTTGCATGGTGCAGTAATAAAAACCTTGTATAACTTTCAAAACGGAAGTTATCCTATTACCTATAGAAACAGTATCAAGGCATTTATAATGGTATGGTACTTTGTAACCTAATTGAGGTTATGGACCTCAACATATCAAATGGGAAAACAGAAATTGTGTAGCTCTCCAAGTAGTTGGAGTAAAGCTCCGCTGAATTGAGTATCATTATGTCTGTTTGTACAAAAACATATTTGACATTTTTTGTGTGCCATTTGTAGTACCAGTGTACAGCGATAATTATTCTCTTCATGTGGAGGTATAATGGGGAAGGGATTGAATTACTAGATGGATTTTTGCTTTTACTGACCATTCAACCGCATAGGATGCGCTTACCCAGGTTACTTACAAATGATATTACATTCTTTAAATTTGTCATATTACAAATAGTGATTTCTATTACAGGTACGACAACTTCATCATCCGGTTGGTGGGGCTAGCTGTTTTTGCCTTTGCAACAGCATTCATACTACTCATGATGGAGACACTTAGTGCTTTCCTTCACGCCTTGCGTCTCCATTGGGTGGAATTCCAAAACAAGTTTTATCATGGTGATGGCTATAAGTTCAGGCCTTTCTCCTTTGCATTGTTGAGTGAAGATGACGATTAGCATTTATATTCCCCTCAACTTTTTGGAATTTTGCAAAGAAGAGAGTACGAAGGGGGAAAAAAAAAGAACTCTTTCCACCCCAGCAGAACTCTAGATCAGATATTCATATAACCATGTTGGTGCTGGCAAAAAATCGTGCTTCTTCGCTTTTAACATCAAGCAGGTCAATTTAACTTAGAAATGTAAGATCCTGACTCCAATTCTTTGGGTGTGATGGTATAAAAGGGTTTTGTTTAGACATAGTAAACTGTTCACTAAGCGATTCAACATTTTTCATACGTAAGTCTCTTTTTTCCTTTTCCATATATAGGGACGGAGACTCAGTTGTTGTAAAGAAAGGATCTTTTATACGATGTACCTCCAGGTGTTACTCCTTATGGAGAGGCAAATTTATGAAATGTCAAACAGACGCACACATCAGTGTGTGTGGATTTTGCAGAGAATAAAGTTCTGTAATAAATCGCATTCTTAAAGAGTTCTGTTTTAATGTGGATGTGTTATGGAGAACTCTTTCAATTCCAAAAACTTTGGTAGTGACCCTACTGTTGATAACTATTGAAAGAGTTTATTTGATATCGTCGAATAGATTTATCGAAATTTGTCCAAGTTTGTCTTGTTTTATATAATATAATAGTTATTGCTTGTACCTGAAAACACAGAGTAATAAAAAATGATAAATAATAAACATATTTGTAGTTATATTTAAAATCAAATTACAAATATAGAGGAGAGATAAATGAATTTAAACATCATTTGTAATGGAGGTGAGTGATGGTGGGCGGTACTGGTGGTGATAGGAGACGATCATGANTTTATATTTAAAATCAAATTACAAATATAGAGGAGAGATAAATGAATTTAAACATCAGTTGTAATGGAGGTGAGTGATGGTGGGCGGTACTGGTGGTGATAGGAGACGATCATGATGGCGGCAGTGGTGGCGGCGACGACGACGACGGTGGTGGGGGGTGGCGGTGACGGCGGTGGTAGTGGTAGTGATAATGACAGTGACGATGGTGGTGGTGGCGGTGGCGGTGGCAGTGACAATGGCAGCCGTGACAGTGGCAGTAATGGTGGTGGCGACAACAGTGGTGGCACCGGCGACCACGATGGTAGTGGTGGTGGTGGTGGCGACGGTGCGATGGTAGTTGTGGCAGTGGCAGTGGCAGTGATGGCGGTGGCGATGAGACGGTTTCAAACACTATTTTTTTTAAAATACTTATGATAAATAAAATTCTAAAAATTATTTTTAAAAAGTGACTCTAAATACAATTTTAGAGACCTATTTTTTTTTATTAAATTTAGGGAGTTAATATTAGCCGTTAGATTAACTTTAAAGTAAAAATTAAAATGATCTGAACCGCAAAAAGTAAAAAATTATTTATTTATTTTTTAAAATTTAAATCGTAAATTACTTTATTATATAGATATATATTTAATTTATAATAACAAGACCTGAAAATATTGATTGCCCAGAAGGAACAAATCGAGGAAGTTAGTCTCATGGGACAACAGTGTCAAGTCTGTCTTTCAAATTTTTGGTATAAAAATTAGAGAACATTACTGCATAATTTGAAATATTTATGTAAAGTGGAGTGCATTCATGCAGTCGCATCATATCATGCTCTTAAAAGCGAAGTCGTATTATAAACTGTATAATTAAGATTAGGGAAAATTTTAGTCACGCTTTCTTCTAGTTTAACATATTTTTAAGGATACATTCTCTATTTTTTGAATTTTAATTGACACCCCTGTCAGATTAAAAGTATTAATTAGAATATAATTTTACTAAATTATCCGAGATATATTTTAAAAATATTTTGCCCACACCTCCTCCAAATAGACATATTTTTAATGAGATTTCTTCTATTTTTTAAATTTTGTTATATATTAAAATTTGGATTGATTAAAACTTGATTCAAGTTAATTTTTTTTCGTATTAAAATTCAAATGAATTTAAAATAATATTTTTTACGAATTAAAATTCTATTTGAGCCGATTAAAATTTAATCAACTCAGATTGAATTTTAATTGGTCCAAATTTTGATACATAAAAAAATATAAATTTTAATCGATTCAAATTTTATTACGTAAAATATAAAATTTAATTACCTTGAATCAAATTTTAATTGACATGAATTTTAGTAAGAAAAAATATAAATTTTAAAAATAACAATTTAGGTAAAGCTCAAATTTTAATACATAATTTTTTTTTTAATATATAAAAAAAAAATTTAATCAGCTCAAATCGAATTTAAATCAACTCAAATTTTAATATTTAAAAAAATAAAATTTAATCAACGCAAATTTTAATACTTAAAAAAATAAATTTTAATCTGCTCAAATTTTATGTAGAAGGATTGTTTGGAATTTATGTAGGGGTAATTTTGGTATTTTGAATTTTTTTTTTTTTTTTTTTGGTTAGAAATAGTGGTTTAATGGCTAGTGATGTCAATGATGTTTAAAAATAAATTAGAGAGAGTGTGAATAATGTTTTTGATAATAATAAAGGTGTTTTTAAAGATATAATAAAATAAAAAGGGTGTAACTGAAATTTTTCCTTGAAATTACGGTGAAATTCCATGGTGGGACCCACGATTAGACAGCAACAACCACAGACAAACCACGTGTATCACTTAGTGGGGCCAGAACTCAAGCCTGATGAGTGATGATGGTCAAGAAGAAGAAGATGATAGTAGTTGAGTTGCAGAAGTGGAAAAGAACTTTTCCCAACAATAAAACGACATCGTACCAGGACGGATCCAGTTAGATCGTGAAAGCTCCACATACCTCCGTGAAGAGCAACACATCACCGACGCTACACAAAACGCTTACGCAACCCTCAATCTATGAAAAGATGATCGAGTTCTCTTTCTATGATTGAGCTCTCAAACCCTTAAAACAATCGCGAAAGTCAGTACAAATTCAGAGAATATGGAAAGAATCAGCAAGAGTTCTGCAGATGGGTTCTCAGAGTTTTGGAAGAGAGAGATGGGGTTTTCCCAGCCGAGAAACTTTACTCGCCGTATATCTTCTTCCGAGGTCTCTCTCTCTCTCGCTCTCTCTCTCTCTCTCTCTCTCTCTCACACACACACACACACACACACGCACACGCACGCACGCACCCGCGTACTTATGCTCGTACTTATGTGTATTCCTTTTGTAAAATTCAGCTGATAGGGATATTATTCTCTTTGGTGAAAGCGTAGTCTTGTGCATAAAAAGATACTAGTTCTAAATTGATGATTTGGGTGGAAAATAAGGATTTGGTGATGAATTAGGTGAGGTGTGTTTAAGAATTAGGATGTATCATATGGGTAGGATTTAACTTTTATTGTTATGCATTTGTAAGGACGTTTGGCCGTTGTATTGCCTAACTAATAGATTTCTAGTCCCCTCCTGCTTCCTAATATTGCTTCTGATCATATTGGGTTTTTCTTAACGCTTACCCAACCGAAATTGAAACGTACCCATTCATCATTTGATGAAAGAAAAATCAATTTTTTTGCGCCAATTGATGTTGTGAAATCAGTGTTTTCTGATTTTTGTTAAATCACTCCATTTCAACCTCATTCTCTGTTTTTTGTCTACTGTTGCAGATTTCTGTAATAATTCATTTTACAAATAGGGGTTTGCACTTAATTTTTTTTTTGTAAAATGCGGTGTCTTGGAGTTCCTTCTTTTCAAATGTTCATTTAGTCTTGATGCTAGTGGCTGACCTTATCTGTAATGTGCCCATTAAAGTGGTTAGATTTGTGCTCAACTGCTCATGAATATATAATGCACAGACAAAGTATGGTAACTTATTTTCATGGCAATTTAGTATCTGTTTTGGGCATCTTTTGTGTTTGGTGAGGGAGCAGCTTGCTTGCAGTGCACTATTAGAACCAGTTCATTTGATGCGCTTCTTTGTGCTTTGGTATAGGCCCTCGTTAAAAGACTTGATTTGTATGGGAGGTTAAATGGTCATCAAGGTTGCGTAAACTCAGTTGAATTCAACTCCACTGGTGACTTTCTTGTGTCTGGCTCTGATGACAGACAAGTTATGCTCTGGAACTGGGCTACTAAGACATTAAGATTGTCATATCCTTCAGGCCACTTGGACAATGTATTTCAGGCAAGAATCATGCCATTCACAGATGATTGTAAGATAGTTTCTGCAGCTGCTGATGGCCAGGTAAATTTCTTCACAAGTTTTTTTACTTCGTTTTTATTTTTATTGTAGGTATGCTGCAAAGTTTTTTTTTTTTTTTTGATATTTGCTGCCTAAAAAGTATAAATAGGTATTTGAGATTTTTTCCCCAGCTAACTACTTTTCACGAACATTGCAAGCTAAGAATCACGAAGCACGGACACTCTTAAGAAGGTGGCTTATCCACGTCACGACACTTCTTGGATACTATCGGACACGCATCTAATACTCTTTTATCGGTATCCATAGTTAAAAGATAAAATTTTAGTTTCCTAATGTGACGTTTCTAACACTTCTTTTGGTAACATTCTCGTACTTCTTTAGGTCGTGTCTACTAGTAAAAGCTAAACACCTGTTGACACGTAATTAACAAAACTTAAAAGTTTGACAAATGGCTTATTTATGAAAGAATTAAAAATGTAAAATTGTTAGGACTAGGTATGTTAAAGTTCTGCCTAAGCAATTTGTCTATTAAAAATGGATACTTATCGAGTCCTAGGATTCTTTAGTGTACAAATTCACGCCAGATTATTAGACGTAAGATAAACTGCATATTTGATGCATAAATTATGATTATCTGTAATGTGTTTCCGATGCATCCTCTTGTTACGTTACATGCCGTGTTCACGGATACGCGTGTCATATCCGTATGTCATATTTGTATTTTGTGTTCATATCCATGTATGCTTTTTAGATTGCAAGTGGGTCCAGAATGTCCATTTTAATTTTTTTCAGGCTAATTATTTTGGCTATATTTATGAATTATCTCCAAACCTTCATGTTTGTTCCCTTTTTTTAGTTCTATTTTTTGATATAACTTTGTTCACCTAAAGTGAAGCGTTTTCATAATGTCGGATATGTAGTCCTTATGCATTTATAAACACCTTCTGATCTTGTAGACAGCCAAATGAAAATTTAACAAGGTTATGATCTTCTACAGAACAAAATGATATTAAAGGTTCTATGTGGCCAGCACCAATCTTTTTTGGACATGGTTTTGCTAGGTCAAGTTGAGGTTCTAAGGCAATCCATGACAACTGATTGAGCTATCGCGACTCTTTTCATTTTTTTTTTTTGGCTGCTAGAACGTATCCAGGCTTTTACAATGCCCTTCTAATTCTTATCAGCAAATCTTGTCTCCTGAACCACATGCACCATGTGACCATCGAGATAAATCCTTGGGATGTCCCCAAGAGTTTTTTTTACCTTATTGCAGTGTTTTAATTTTGGAAGTTGCCCCAAATAAGAATATAAGTTCAAACTCCACCATTTTTGACTCTGCTTACCTAGTCTCTTTCACCATTATGAAAAATTTCCCAATTGCAGGTCAGGCTTGGCCAGTTATCGGAGAATGGTCAAGTTGAAACAAAAAGGTTAGGTAAGCACCAAGGTCGCGTGCACAAGCTTGCTGTGGAGCCGGGAAGTCCTTACATATTTTACAGCAGTGGCAAGGATGGTTTTGTTCAACATGTAGGTTAAATCAGTAGTGATTTCCTGATAAAAGTGTTCTGTTATTCTCATTTTTGATTTCAGGGTTTCTATTTCTTCTGCAGTTTGATCTGCGTAGTAATCATGCTACGAAGCTTTTCTGTTGCTCCTCATTCACAGAAAACAACAAGCAGTCTTCAAGGAGCCTAAGGTTGAATGCCATTGTTATAGACCCAAGAAATCCTAATTATTTTACCTTAGGGGGTTCAGATGTATATGCACGGGTGTATGACATCAGAAAATGCCAATTGGATGCGTCAAGTAAACAAGATATACCCATTAACACATTTTGCCCTCGTCACCTGATTGAGACATATGATGTTCACATTACGGCATTGGATTACTCTAACACAAGTGAACTGCTTGTCTCTTACAATGATGAGCTCATTTATTTGTTTCAAAAGAACATGGGGTTGGGTCCTTTACCATTGCCCGTCCCACATGAAGAATTGCAGAAACTGGAAGGGGCACAAGTTTACTCAGGGCATAGGAATTCTCAAACAGTTAAGGGAGTGAGTTTCTTTGGTCCCAATGATGAGTACATCTTGAGCGGGTCTGATTGTGGTCACATATTTATCTGGAAGAAGCGGGGAGCTAAGCTTGTGCGTTTAATGGTAGGTGATCGACACATAGTAAATCAACTGGAGCCCCATCCACATATTCCTGTTCTTGCTACCTGTGGTATTGAAAAGAATATAAAGCTCTGGGCTCCTATGTCACATGACATTCTTCCTCTGCCTCATAATGTTGAAGAGGTACCATTTGTTGTTGTACTTATTCATTTATTTTTGGGGTTTCTAGTGACTATCCTTCAGGTACCTGGATTTTTTTGCTGACTTGTTTCCACAATTTGATTGTTTGTGAAAGATAATCGAATCTAACAGGCGAGGCAGAGAGGACCATTCGCAGGTTACACTCACTCCCGATGTAATCATGCATGTTTTGCGGCTGCATAGGAGGCAGGCATTGGCTTACATTGAAAGGAGATACAATAGAGCTGATATTGAGAGTGATGATGAAGATGAAGGTGCGGCCTATCTTTTAGGATTTTCCGACAGTGATGTCTCCTCCGAGGAGAGTGTTACAGGAGATTCCAGGGAGTGCAACATTAGCTAGAGCTGTGCACTTAATCGGTAAGTAAAATTTTGGTCTTCTTTTCTCCTCTTAACTCATTGGTTACATTTAGCATGAGTTCAAGTCATTCCATGGGTGGTTATATAAGACTTCTCTGTCCTAAAATAAGGAGGATACCTTTATTCCTTGAGTCTTGAGTCGTAAGTTGTAATCTTCCTATTAGTGATTGTGACAGGTTTATAGGACATACCACCTTGGGTTCAGATGAGATTTTGGGGCATACGGTAATTACACGCATAGCTAGCGCCATACCAATAGAAGGAGATACCATAGTGACTTGGCTTTACGGCTCCTTAAAAGTTGCCATTTGCATTTCAAATTCATTGCTTCAATATAAATAGGTTGTAACAAATCTAAAGATTTTCGATATACAATATCATCTTATGTCTTAGCAGAGCCATGAACGAACTGGGGTCAATGTTTTCAATCTGTCATTCTGGTGTCATATATTGCTCTTTGGTGGGGTTTTGGTCATCCATCCATCTTAATCTTCCTATTGCTAGTCTTATATTGCTCTTTGGTGGAGTTTAGTCCATCCATCCATCTTATATTTGTGCCTAGGTGTAGATAATTTTGTGCGGTTTGAAGGACAAAAACATTAAAAACAAGAATCTTGGCTTGCCTACTTTTGGGAGAGTATAATCTGGCGGACCCCGAGAATAAAACCTCCCTCCATTTTTCCTTCCCTTCTCTCCTATTAATCATGGGAATTATTTCCAATTTTTTCTCTTTCCCTAGCCCTGGCCTTTTTCAGTATTACTATGGAAAAAGCCCTACCTTTTTAGGCGTTCTCAGACGGCGAAGCCTCGAAAAGCTTCTGCTGGATGGGTGGTCCTATTACAATTACCACCTGCATAAGTGCTAAGTGCCCCTAATTGTCCTGACAACACCACCATTGGCAACTTGGCGTTAAGTATTGGGGCCAACCACAATGAAATAGGCTTGAATTAAGATATATTATCTTTCAGTTGACCTTCCAAAACCATGATTCGCAATCAAGCTAGGAAAAGATGAAGCACATGTTGTCCTAATGAAATGAGTATAGTATAGTAGGACATTCATTCTTACCGCCGCTTCCTGCTTAAGACTAAAAGCTAGTAGTGAGACTGTTATTCTGCCACCCTATCTAGTAAGAGCCTTTAAAGCCAAGCATATTTGGCGTAATCAATATAAGGGCTGGGCCCAATCTGCCCTCCTTTCAAGCAGATGATTTGTGATGTCAAACATTTTTTGCTATTATCTCTCGTTTTCTCGTGCCCAATGGTAGCACGTCATGTCGTCACATCACAATCTGAAATACAGAAAAATGCTTTGGTAAATAAGTTTGTAAGTGAAAAAAATTTCGGTCGAAAAAAATACTACTTAACAAATGCATCTGCAATGCAATGCTAAAAGTGAAGCCTCTTACAATGCAAATGAGTTTTGTCAATCGTCTACCATTATATAATTGGGCTCCATGTGTGGGTCCCATAATTAATGTTGAGCCATCGAAATTGAGCAAAAATTAGAGAAATTTCAAGGTAAGAAGGATTCATTATACATTTTCCATTGGGTTATGATATCTCTCAAAGTAGATTGAAAATATCACGCATCTTTACTTCTTTTCAACATTTCAAGACCTTTGGAAAAGCTTGAGGATGGTACCCAAAGGTTCTAAAACAAACACTTCTCTAGGAGAAATATTAAACAGCCTAGCATCTTACTTGATTTGCAAGCAACATCATTTCTCTGGTTTAGAACTATTGTCGAACGCCTCCTCAGCATTTTGATACTTGTACAACCAGGCGCATACAAGATAATACACAAAGTTCAACATTGAAAGTGCAGCACACACCCAATACACATTATCTAGCCTCCCATCATTTATATTGTCTGGTAACCACCCTGTTACCCTTCGAAGAAGATCCATCACGCTGTTGCCCAAATAATAGGAGATTCCCATAAACAACGCGACCATGGCAGTTGATGTGCTTTTCAGTGTTGCAGGAAATTCTTGGTAGTAAAATGCAACATTTCCAGGAAAATGAAATGCTTCCCCAATACCAACAATGGCCAACTGGGGAACCAGCCACATGACTGACATGGGTACAACAGCACCATTTTGATCTTGGAGGTGGTGAAATTTTTCCATTTTGAGCCGACTCGACTCCACCAGAGCCGCCACCGCCATGCTGAGCCCTGTCAATACATGGCCGATCCCAACTCGTTTGAGAGGTGTCAATGGTCGGCCACTGAACTTCTCCAAGGTGGGAAACAAGACTCTGTCAATGAAGATAATAGTGATGGAAGTGGAGATCAGTATGAAGACTATTATGGAACCAGATGGGATTTGAAAATGGGATCCAAGATGACGATCCATTGTTAGAGCTTGGATTATTGGCAAGCTGGATTGGATAACAATTGGGATGGACAAGAATACTCCAGTTGACCATAGTGGGAAGATTCTGATTAGGCTTTTGAGATCTTCTACTTGTTGCACTGGGCATAGCTTCCAGGGTTTTGCAATGGAGCCATTTGGTCCAATGTCTCCTTCAGTTTTCAGTGCTGCGCGATTCAGGAACCTGTATGATGGAGAGGACAGACTATCCTTTGATCAAAGAAATCAAATTTGCTCGGCTTACAAAGTAGTATTGATCTTATGGAATGAGACTTGTCACTAGATAGTCTAGATGAACTCGGTAGTGATATAGACAAGTGCGTTAGCGATCTATAATGTTCCAGATTCGGATTGTATAGTATTATCCGTTTTGAATTAGGCCTACACAACTTTAAGACAGTCTTGTGCAATGAAGGTTTAAGAGTTTTATAAGAATTTCACACATACTTTATCCAACAATATGATATGGGTGTGGTCTGCCATGATTTGTACCCTTAGGACCATACTACATGTTGGACTTAGCCAAACCTAAGTCATGTTGATTTTAGAAGATGGCTCATTCTAGGGCATGGCTCTTATCATGTTAGTTGTCACTGTCCCAAGTCATTGGCCTTTTGGACCATGGTGTCCATATTAAGTGGCTTTCACTTCCTAAAGGCTAATGACCGTAATGTCATTTGTAGTATTCCAAATCTGCATTGCATAATATTATCTGCTTAGTTTTGGGCTCGTACAGTTTTAAAATGTGTTGTATAATGAAGGTTTAAAATTTACATTTATCGAGCACTTCACATACAAATGGTAAGACATGTATTTCAATGTAAATGTATTTATAAAGCTTTCTTACTTGAAGAATTGTGTAGGTGTTGCAGCCATCATGGATGTGGACCCATCATGCAACTCCTGGTAATAATTTTCACCTTTCATGGAGATCTGTACTTTCCTTTTGTTCACAGCTGCAACTACAACACGAGCCAAACCCATGAATGGGCTCCCTTGTGGCCTAACATGGCGATAAAAAGGGCTTCCCAACAAGAAAATGGCTAATCCCAGTACATTGGCTGCAACACAAATCCCAAACCCCGATGCCCAACTCACGTTGTCTTGAACGTAGACGATGGCCGTGGTGCTTATGACAGAGGGTACGTACAGGGCGACAAGGTACCAGTTGAAGAAAATGCCTTGGTGCTTTGGCTTATCAAATTGATTTGCTCCCATTGTTGCTAGTGTGAAGCGTGTACCCCCTACTCCTAAAGCTGACAGAACTAAACCAGCATATAGGATTACTAATTGGATTTTTGATGGGTCTGTGCACAAGTTTGATCCATTGTCACAGTGGGAAGGCCTCAAGGGTTCAAGTCCTGCAGTTAGGACTAAGAGTACCATACCCTGCAAGCATATTAAAATTAATTTTGACTAAAAAATGTTTTTTCCCCGCAAGAGACGGGAAAAAAAAAAACCAAATGTAGTGCTTGACAACATTTTTTGAAGTAATTATTTACCCTTTTTTTTTTCACGGACTTCTTTACGTTTTCACTTTTTTTTAGCATTTTTAAAATAGTTTTAATCTTTATACTTTTAAAAAAAAAAAAAATTATCTGGGTTTGCTCAATTTCTTCAAATTTGATTGTATGTGTAACAATTTATTATATCTGTGCATGCATAAGTGTGTTATTTACATGTGATGTATATGGTTTACTTTTGTTTAATAGTTGACTAGGCATACTTGTATGAAAATTAATCAAAAATTACTTAAATAAAAATGTTACCAAAGGATATATAGTAGGTTATTAAATTTTTTTTTTTTTTTTGAAAATAAGCTGGTTATTAAGTTTAGTGGTGCTATTGTAATATAAAAAGTTGACTAAATTTTTTGACATATGATGTATCAAGTGATAAAGTTTAAATTCAATAGCTATCGTTGCAATAATGTTATATTAATATTATTTGGATTTAATATACTAACTTAATACATCACAATTATTGAATTGATAGTGAATCTAAAAAATTATTGGGACCCACTATCAATGTAATGATTCTAATACATTAAGTCAATAAATTAAGTCCAATAAAAATTGCTTATAATTTTATTAGACGATATAATTGTCACGCAGTTATGTTAAATTTTTAAATTTCAATAATATTATCCGTGTTGTACAAGTGGGAATAGGTAAGAATTATCACTTTTTACTTGTTAGGATCCGTTTGATTATAACGATAGAAAGTGAAAGTGATAGAAAGTGAAGTGAAAGGAAGGAAAAAGAAAAGAAAATATATTTTCTTTCATGTATTTAGTTAGCATGAAATATATACAAGAAAATTTTTAAAAATTTTATTTTTATAGTTTGAAAAGCATGAAAGTTATAAGAAAATTTATTTAAATATCAATATTGCCCTTATCTATATCAGATAGATTTATATCCAATAGATAACGAATGATGTGAGAGGAAATATGGGGAAAGTAGGAAACTAGATGTGCATGTTCAATATTTTCGGGAAAAAAATTATTCTCCAGCATAATTTGCAGGAAACAAGAACCGTATGTTGCTAGAAAAATTTGTGGGCTCAAAAATTTAGATTCTAGCGTTATCATGTTAAACAAACAGTAAAAAATCAAAAAAAATTCTCTTCCTTGTACTTTCCATCAGTCTCTCGCTACCCTTAAAGCACATGGAAACCATTTTTTATGTGTTAAAACTGCCACCAAAAAAAAAGGATTAAAGACTACTTTAATCAGTGGTAGACTCTGGTAGTAACAGACTGAACATGGCAAATCCGGGGAGAGAGAGAGATAGAGAGGTAGTACCAGCAAAGATATAAGGGATGAAATCCATATGACGGAGAAACAGCCTAGAAAGGAGTCGGCGATGATTGCTCCGATGATCGGAAAGAGAGCGATACAGCCATTAAACACATTATAAATTTGAGCAGCCTCGATGCTCTTCACATTGTATTCCTCTATCAGATACACAATAAGGTTCGAAACCCATCCTCCCGCTGCCAAGGACAAACCCCCCATGGTTGCTGGAAACCCACAAAAAAAAAAAAAAAGAAATCAGTTTTATACTAAAAATAACGTATACTCGTTCATCCTCGACTGATTCATTTATAGTCATAAACCAAGACAACTTGGCATGGGTTGTATTCTTATTTGGATAAAAAAGAATGAATGATACCGAAAAATACATTTCTTGTGTTATAGTTGCACCCAATATTGTGCAGTTGTGTATGTGTAAGAGAGAGAGAGAGAGGAGAGAGGAGAGAGAGTCAGAGACCTATCATGAAGGGAAAAGTGATCCAGCCACCGGGCTTGCGACCGGAAGTAGATAGTTTTGCTGCTTCATCTGTGGGAAGTGATTCCATTATGCAAAATTAAACTGCTAACTGACTGTTTTAAGACCATGGCTGATATATGGTAAGGGTAAGATATTTATATAGACTGTTTCTTGATATTCCATCAGTGAGAGGGCAAATATACGTGAGGCAAACTAACCCAATTAGTCGTTGACCACCTTGCATTATTGTGAATTTGTATCAATACCAATTTAAATAGGGAGATTTATGTTCAGGTTCCTAAGGTTTATCATTTAATCACTCAAATTCCATGATATTTGAAATATTATACATAGACACTTTGAAATTTGTGCGAGCGTAACACTTAGACCTCTGTTGTAAATATATCAGTTAATAAATTACACACAGACCTCCTAAAATTTGTAAACATATATTACTTAGACCTCTTAAGTTAAAAATGTTATATTTATACTAAAAATACTTCAATCAAAGATATAATATCAAATATTTTAAATTTTATAATTAAAATTTATGTTTTATTATATTATTTATTGAAATAAAATTAAAAATAAAAATTCAAATTTTTATTAAAAAATCGTAATTAGTATATAATTATATTACCTATTAGAATTTAATTTAGTCGTTTAAACGATCAAATTAAAAGATATTATGTCAATTACAGTTTGACATTTTATTTAATTTTTTAGTTTATTTTAATAGATAATATAATTGTATACTAACTATAATTTTTTTTAAAAAACTAAATTTTTATTTTTAATTTTATTTCAATAAATTACATAATATAACATAAATTTTGGTTGTAAAATTATTGTTCTATTATGAATGACTTAGATCCCTTGTTTGATTTTTTCAGTTTTATTCCAATAGATAGTATAATTGTACACTAATTACACTTTTTTAAGAAAAAAATTGAATTTTTATTTTTGATTTTATTTTAAGAAATGATACAATATAACATAAATTTTGATTGTAAAATTTAAAATATTTGATATTCTATCTTTGATTAAAGTATTTTTGGTTTAAGTATAATATTTTAAACTTAAGGGATCTATGTATTATACACCTACAAATTTCAGGGGATTTAGGTATAATTTATTAACAGATATATTTATAGTAAGAGTCTAAGGGTTACATGTGTATAAATTTCAAAGGGTTTGTATGTAATATTTTAAATATCAAGGGATCTGAATAATTAAACAACAAATTTTAGAGGGTTTAAATATAATTCTCTCATTTAAATATTGCATGTGGGTAGACTTAACGCGGTTACAACTTTACATCCCCCACCAACCCAACCACCCCCTCACCCTAGGCATAGGCAGAGCTACCTACCTTAGTGCTAGGGGAGTCCCTCCTGGCCTATATATATATATATATATATATAGAGGTGTGTTACTAATAAATGTTTTAATTATTTATTATTATGTTCACTATCGATTCCTTACCTGTTATCCTAACGTTATGTATGATTGCATCATTGTAGGGTTGTTTGAAAATCCGTTTGCAATACTTAACTTGTGGGGTGTCACATACCCTATAGATAACAACTGCAACAGTTACTAGTCTGACCCCTTAATAATATTGTATAGGGCCATATCAAAAACTTATGAAAACGTAATGAACATATTTAAGTTATGAACAAATTAGATGTTCTATTAGGTATATGTTTTATTTGTTTTTAGTATCTTCCTTTTAATTAGAGCTTTAATTCCATTTATTAATATTTAGAGGTTGGGCATGCCTATAAATAACCCCTATGTAATTCTGCGTTTGATAGATGGTAATTAAGTATGAGAATAGAATGATCACTACTCAGTATTGTTCATTCTAATGTTTGGTATGTAATAATTAAAATTCATTTCCATTACTATAGAATGCCTAATCCCATTAGTGGAAGATTTGTTATTATTAAATATTTAGTGATATTTTTCATTCCTAACTGCTATTATTCGTCGTCACCATCACCCCATCTTTGCCAAAGGTCGGGGCTCGGGCTTTGGTCCAGATTTGGGGTCAAGGTCCAAGGTGTGATATGATTACGGGGTGGGGTCGACTTTGGGTTCGAATCCGGGGTCAATGTCGAGGTTGGGTTCTAGGTCGAGGTCAGGGTTTGGGTCAGGTTCAAGGAGTTGGGGTCTAGGTTCAGGTATAGGTTTGGGATTGAGTCCTAGGTTCGGGTCGGAGGTCAAGTTCGGACCTAGGGTTTGGGTCTTTGTCAGGGTCCAGGTCTAGTGTTGAGTTCAAGTCTAGGTTCGGGTCATGAATCTGAGGTTGATTGGGTCTGGATCTAGGGTTTGGGTCTGAGTCTAGAGATTATTCAAATATTTGAATGAATTTTTAATTATATTCGAGCACTTAATCTTAGTTGTTATCAAACATTGAAATGATAATACATATTCTATTTCATTTTTATGTTCATTCCATTTTCACTTTTGTTCAATTTCCACGCACCAAATGCAACTAAGAATTTATGCATTTAATCAAATAATATTTTAGAGTTTTCTCTTTTTTTCTGTGTGATTTTGGAATGTGTTCTTGTGTTTGACACATAAAAAATGGTGATTATCCTCGATGTCGTCGTGCCATTGGGAAGTTTGTGGTTTTTAACTTTGATAATTTATTGATTTATAACCGTAATGACACTGACCACTTGTAACACTTGAGAGCAGTTTTTTTACAACTGTACAAGAAAACAGTCTATTTGTAAACTTCAAGAAATACAGTTTCATAACTGATAATCTGATTTTCTTTGGTTATATGGTTAGTGCTATAGGGATTTTATGTTGTAATGTATATACTTCATGTCTAATAGTCATGTTGTAAGTGTTCGTTGCTCATTGCATCAACATAAGTGGGTGTTTTTTGACGGAATAATAACAGAAGCTAATGATAGAGTTACATTACAATAATTTTAATATATTGAGGGTGTAATGTAAAAAAATATAATTTTTAAGGGTATAAAATGAAAATTCCTAAAATTTTCAATTAGTGCAAAATGTGCTTTCCCCAAAGGGTTCGTTTGTTTAGCAGAAGAATGGTAGAAAATGCAAGAAAAAGAAATTTTTAAATTTTTTTATATGTTTGGTTAACATGAAATGAAAAATGATAGAATTTTTTTTTTTCTTTCATGCTTGAATTGTTTCACAACTAACCAACTTTTTTTTCTTGTAAAAAACACAAGGGAATGCAAGAAAGTTGTGATCTATATCTAACTTCTCATTTTACCCTTATTTTTTTTAAAAATATTTTATTGGTTATTAATTTTAAAAAATATTAGTATAGATTTCATTAACTATATAATTTGGTCCAAAGACCTTCGTGCGGGTGCTTGCTATAGAATTATAGGTTACAAGCCACTTTTTTTAAAAAAATATAACTTTCAATTATAATACATATTTTTTTTCTTCTTTAGGCCGATTTAATATAATTAAGAATGATTTAGACAATTAAAAAAATTTTATTGTAATTTTATTTTCCTTCAAACAATATTGAATTTTTTTAAAAATTTTTTTGCAATTTTTTCATCCCAATAAAATACATGCATGAAAATATATTTTTTATCATTTTTTTTTTCTTTCATTTCACTTTCTATCATTTTTCCTTTCTATCGTTCTTTCCTTTCTATCCCAACCGACCCAAAAAGAATTTAAAAATTGAATGTGGGCACACTTAGGCGGTTACATCCCACCAACCCCCGAAAAAATTACATGAAATGTGATTATTTTGTGGAATCCACTTTCTACTTTTTAGGGTTTTAACTAAAAACAATGGGTTTATTTTGAGGTGTACACACACACACACACATATATATATTAAAAACCTGATCCCTTATAATTTATTTGTTCTCACTTATAAATTATCTACTACAAATTCAAGTGAAACTCATAATATATAACAAAAAAAACAAGAAGAAGTTGTGTCTAAGACGATGATGGAACCTGTTTAACACAATGACTTGAGCAATACATCTATTTAGACGTAATTTATCTAATCCATTGATATCGTGAATCGACAGTGAGTTCTAATGAATATTTGTATCAACTGTCAATCCAATGCTAACAAATAATTATATCAATAAATCAGATACAATAGTAAAGAGTGATTTTAGGATAAAGCAATGGTACATAAATTATTTTTTTGTTATTACACAGAAAAATAATTTTTAGCAATTAATATATATATATATAGTCAGAAGGGTGATTAATATAAATATTGAAAGTAGTTGGCGTTAGGCTCCTTCTAGGAATCAAATAATAAATAATTAATTATCAGTTTATATATATATATATATATATATATATAGTCAGAAGGGTGATTAATATAAATATTGAAAGTAGTTGGCGTTAGGCTCCTTCTAGGAATCAAATAATAAATAATTAATTATCAGTTTATATATATATATATATATATATATATAGTCAGAAGGGTGATTAATATAAATATTGAAAGTAGTTGGCGTTAGGCTCCTTCTAGGAATCAAATAATAAATAATTAATTATCAGTTTATATATATATATATATATATATATATAGTCAGAAGGGTGATTAATATAAATATTGAAAGTAGTTGGCGTTAGGCTCCTTCTAGGAATCAAATAATAAATAATTAATTATCAGTTGAGTTAACTGACAGCTGAAACCTTTCTTAACCCTTTAAATATCTTGCTAATATGAATCTATCTATACTACTATACATGAAAAAATTTTGATTTATTATTTTATCCTCTATAAAGATTAACATGTCCTTTTATATTTATATAAATATACAAATTATCATTTTATTCCTCTATATTTAAATAACAAACTAATCTTTAATATATCATATAAATTTCTATCTTTGAAAAAACTTTTAAATGGTCATATTAATCTTATATAAAAACATTATTATTTTTTTTCCAAAATTCCAAAATTAATACACATCGATAATTTCATTGATACAATATTATCTCCGGTGCCAAAAATCTCTTCATTCACAATACAAATAATTTAAGTATCAAAAATATGAGATAATATCTAATTTAACTATATAATTAAATTTTTATGTATTTTATCAATTTTTTTAATAAAAAATTTCACGTGTAACGCACATGTTGCATTGCTAATGCTCTACCAACTATCAAGTCGACAAGGTGCTTTTCTGAAAGCCTCTTTTAATCTAGGACTAATATCACTTTTAGTATCTAAAGTATGAGTTTTTTATTAATTTAATCCTCATTATGTCAATTTTATCAATTTCAATCATTTTGGTCTCTATATAGACGAACCGTCAAATTTTTTAATAAAAGTGACCATGCGTTATTTTTTTAAACGATATCACGTATCCAACACGAGTGCAAATGAAAAACGTTTTTTGCATCTAATTTGAGGATCTAGGCTTCATTCAATTTTAGAACTCACGATTAATCTAATTTTTGAGTTGAATTAAATTTTTAAATTAAATTCCCAAATTAAACCTCTATGACATTGGGCCTTTCATTCTATGGATAGTTGGTTCTGGTGCTTTCCAATCATACAAATATTTGCATCTAACACTTTCTAAATTGTTATGAAATATTTGTTATACGAGAATATCTTTGTATGTAGTCATTATAAAGTGTACATACATGGATTGTTCAATTCACTGTCTAACCACCAATTAATATAATAAATAAATATGATTCATATAATCTACCTTTAAGTTGAGTTGAATTTAAAAATCCTCTTCCAAACCCATAACTACCCTTGTCGACCATTTTCATTATTTTATTACATATACAATCTGGATCATGTCTGACAGCAACCAAAGTCAACTAGCCAACCACAATAGGTTTTTTTTTTTGGTAACGGAGAAATTCTTTGACCGTACAGACGTGTTTATGTTATTCATACTTGTGAATCTGAGAAAAATCGAGAGCAAATTTTGAGTGTATGCATTAGTTCCTAAATTTGGCATCATAGAAAAGTCTTTTATGTAATGGTAGACCAAATTTTGTGTATATAATTGATATAACTATGTCGTAATACTAAATGATATAACCCTTTGCTCTATGTAAACAATTGAATGACAAATTGAGTTGGTGTTATAATTTTGTGTAATTATTTAGTATAACTATTTAATTTATTAGAACACATGAGCAACTATTTGGTGTATTATAGAATAATTGTAACTAAATAGTGTAATTGATTGGTGTCATTGTGTTGTTGAGAGAAAATAGGGGGAGAGTGAGGGAAAGAAAGAGAAAAAAATAGTGAAAAGAGAGACAAAAAAATTAAATCAAATCTTTATATATTTGAAAAAAAATAAATTATCAATGTGAGAGATAAAGAGTGATAGATAGAAAATAGGGAAGAGAGTGTGGCAGAAATGGAGGGAGAGAGAGAGAGAGTAATACAGTAATAAATAGACTATAATCTTTTTTTAAAAATATACTTAGGGTTAAATAAATTTTTTTAATGTAGTTTAACTCAATTAAATTTAAATTTTTGTGTCAATTTTCAAATTTCCCATATTTTAACACTGACCCCCCCAATATTTATACACTAGCCCATGTTTAAGGCCCAAAACTTTACACAAGGCAGGCCGAATAGTATTAATTTGGAGAATCTCTGCTGTACAACTAAGACAACCTCTCATGGACCACTAAAATTTGGAAAGGCAATTACATCATCTTACAGGCATCAGCTTGTTGGTGGCAACACATGCCTGTTCGATGTAGGATTGGAAACAAGACAAATAAATGGCTACCAACTTTCTAAGCATTCACACTATAAAGTTAAATTAATAGCTAAATAAATTGTAATGCATTCTTGTTCTAAGACTTTTTAAAAATCTCGCACTCTCGCACTCTCGCGCGCACTTTTGCTCCCGCCTTTATTCTCTTTATGTATGACTTAACTTGAACCCTTAATATTAAGAAAATAAAGTCTTCGTGATGGAAGAGCTTATCTCTTTCATTACTTGTATGATTTAATAACCAATTAATAAATGCTAACACCAAGAATGATTGTACTTCTCTAGGTAAATGTCGCCAAAAGGCCAACAAGCTTTGATTATGATTATGATTATATGATATTAGATGTATTGAGCAGGTCAGGTCAATTTTTTTTANTAGTGAAAAGAGAGACAAAAAAATTAAATTAAATCTTTATATATTTGAAAAAAAATAAATTATCAATGTGAGAGATAAAGAGTGATAGATAGAAAATAGGGAAGAGAGTGTGGCAGAAATGGAGGGAGAGAGAGAGAGAGTAATACAGTAATAAATGGACTATAATCTTTTTTTAAAAATATACTTAGGGTTAAATAAATTTTTTTAATGTAGTTTAACTCAATTAAATTTAACTTTTTGTGTCAATTTTCAAATTTCCCATATTTTAACACTGACCCCCCCAATATTTATACACTAGCCCATGTTTAAGGCCCAAAACTTTACACAAGGCAGGCCGAATAGTATTAATTTGGAGAATCTCTGCTGTACAACTAAGACAACCTCTCATGGACCACTAAAATTTGGAAAGGCAATTACATCATCTTACAGGCATCAGCTTGTTGGTGGCAACACATGCCTGTTCGATGTAGGATTGGAAACAAGACAAATAAATGGCTACCAACTTTCTAAGCATTCACACTATAAAGTTAAATTAATAGCTAAATAAATTGTAATGCATTCTTGTTCTAAGACTTTTTAAAAATCTCGCACTCTCGCACTCTCGCGCGCACTTTTGCTCCCGCCTTTATTCTCTTTATGTATGACTTAACTTGAACCCTTAATATTAAGAAAATAAAGTCTTCGTGATGGAAGAGCTTATCTCTTTCATTACTTGTATGATTTAATAACCAATTAATAAATGCTAACACCAAGAATGATTGTACTTCTCTAGGTAAATGTCGCCAAAAGGCCAACAAGCTTTGATTATGATTATGATTATATGATATTAGATGTATTGAGCAGGTCAGGTCAAATTTTTTTTTTTTTTTCCTAAGGATGAAGATCCAAGAAAATGTAATTGGTAGAGGATGCAGTTGGAGAGAGAGAAACGAATTCATTAAGAACTTAAGCTCTGTTCTGGTGGGTGAGGAATCTGAAAATCAATAAGTATATAGCGTAGTCATGTTAACTCAGAACAAGTGGCAGTCATGACTCTATATTCTGTTTCAACAGAAGAGCAAGAAATCACAGATTGCTTCTTTGATTTTCACGAGACAAGTGAATTGCCCAAGAAAACACAATATCCTGTTATAGATCTTTGAGTATCAGGACGTTTTCGGTCATTTTGGAAGGTGAGAGATGGAGAAAGAAGAATATTTAATTGAGATTTAAGTATTGACTTTACTGAAGTTTTGACTTTTTCTGGTTGGATTGGGGAAAAGGAAAAGAATATTTATAATTTTAATTAGAAAAAATTGTTGAAAATTATAAAATTGGAGTTATGTTCGGATTTGTATTTTTTAAGACGTGAGGTCAAAACTAATTTTTTTCTTCTTTTAGTTCATTGATATTGAATTTATTAGCAACCGAACTTTTAAGTTCGCTTACGGTGAATGAAAAGAATATTATTGAAATTTTTAACTTAAAAGTGTTTAGATGAACCTCTTATCTTAAAAGTGTTTATAACTTTATACTTTGGCATCTGAATTCCCTTTTTTAATTCAAATTTGAAAAATGGTTTAGATTANATTTTTTTTTTTTTTTCCTAAGGATGAAGATCCAAGAAAATGTAATTGGTAGAGGATGCAGTTGGAGAGAGAGAAACGAATTCATTAAGAACTTAAGCTCTGTTCTGGTGGGTGAGGAATCTGAAAATCAATAAGTATATAGCGTAGTCATGTTAACTCAGAACAAGTGGCAGTCATGACTCTATATTCTGTTTCAACAGAAGAGCAAGAAATCACAGATTGCTTCTTTGATTTTCACGAGACAAGTGAATTGCCCAAGAAAACACAATATCCTGTTATAGATCTTTGAGTATCAGGACGTTTTCGGTCATTTTGGAAGGTGAGAGATGGAGAAAGAAGAATATTTAATTGAGATTTAAGTATTGACTTTACTGAAGTTTTGACTTTTTCTGGTTGGATTGGGGAAAAGGAAAAGAATATTTATAATTTTAATTAGAAAAAATTGTTGAAAATTATAAAATTGGAGTTATGTTCGGATTTGTATTTTTTAAGACGTGAGGTCAAAACTAATTTTTTTCTTCTTTTAGTTCATTGATATTGAATTTATTAGCAACCGAACTTTTAAGTTCACTTACGGTGAATGAAAAGAATATTATTGAAATTTTTAACTTAAAAGTGTTTAGATGAACCTCTTATCTTAAAAGTGTTTATAACTTTATACTTTGGCATCTGAATTCCCTTTTTTAATTCAAATTTGAAAAATGGTTTAGATTAGAACAGAAAATAGTCTAAATAAGCTTCAAAACAGCATGAAAAGCAGCATCACCAATGTTTACACGCTGCTCTTTCAAAGAATTCTCCCCCGTTCGTTCTACTCTCATAGACAGGTTGATTGAACTCTCAAACCCTTAAAACAGGTGTAAAGTCGGTCCAAATTCAGCTAATATGGGAAGACAATGTAAGAGTCCTGCAGATAGGTTTTTTTGAGTTTTGCAAGAGGGAAGGATTTTCTCCGCCTAGAACCATCTCTTGTTGTATATCTGCTTCCGAGGTTTCCTCTCTCTCTTTCTCTGAACACCTCCCCCAACCCCCAAAAAACTAAATATGTATGTACATGGTTGTGTACTTCTTGTAAAATTCAGCTGATATGCATGCTAATGTCTATGGTGAAAGGGTAACCTTGTGCACATACAAATATTGGGTGGGTATGAATTGATGTCGTGTATAGATTTCCTAAAATGGTGATTTGGGTGCAAATAAAGGATTTCGAGATTATTTTGGTGGGGTTTATTTAAGAAGTATCAAATGGGTAGAATTTCAATGTTGTTTTGCATTTGCAAGGACGTGTTTGATCGTTGCATTGATAAACTAGTAGTGGGTTTCTAGTCATCCCCTTCTTCATGAAAGATATTGCATGTGGTTTTTTTCTTAACACATACATACCCAACCGGAGACGAAAGCTACCCAAATTCATCATCTGAAGAACGAAAAATCAATTCTTGCCTCAAGCGATGGTGTGGAGTCCCTGTTATATGATTTTTCTTTCAATTATTCCATTTCAACCCCCTTTCTGTCTCCTTTTTCTCACACCCGTGCTCTCTGTTTTTGGTCAGTTGTCGCAGGTTTATGCAATGCATTAGTTTTCAGAGTATTTGTCCGACTTTCCTGTTAAATGGATGGTTTTCAGTGTATTTGACACGTCGAGAGCCATTAATGGAGATGAAATGGCACCTCACTCCTGACTGAACCATGGTTAAACAGTAGTCTTGTTTAAAAATTGGATTCCTTTTATTAATCAACAAAGCACATACTACCACAATTTCAACATCATTTAGTCAACCAAACACCTCGCACGTTCATTCAACTTCAACCGGTGATTACAAATTCAACCAGCAAACGCCACCCTGTGGCCATTGACGGCAATACCAATACCACGCCCTCGTGGCCGTTGACAGGGGCGGCCTAAAACAATTTGAGATTTAAAGTGACCATTACAAGTGATATTTTTTATTTTTAATATTAATAATTTTTATTTAAAAATTATTTTTTTAGACTAAAAGTAGTTTAATCTTTACTGTGATAATCGATCCTATATAAAATTTTATTAATTTTAATTTTAAGCAATCATAATCAACTGATTTTAATTTTTATAATTTAATAAAAAAAATATTATGTTTTATTTTTTGTAAAAGAAATAAAAAAAAAATCCGTACGTCAAAAAAAAAAGGAAGTGAATTTGTATTTACCAGAAAGTAAGAGAATGAGAAGGTCTTAGTTTACTAGAGAGAAAATGATTTCAAATGAATTGTGTGTTTTAAAATTATTTTTTTGTAAATAGAAAATTCGAAATCTCTAATACACCTTGATTCATGCGTATTTTTAAAAAAAATTGGTTTTGTTTTTAAACTATATTTATGTATTAAATATCTCCTATTTTTATAAAAAAATTTTAATATTCTGTTTATTTTAGGATATATCACTTTGTTGAATTTCAAAATTTGTTAATATTCGAACTCTATAATAGTGTAACAATACACTATTATTAATATCCAAACTTTATAATAATGTAATAAAAACAGTGTTTAGTTGTTTTGTGCATGTAGTAACAAATTCAAAACAGAAATATACTGTTTTAAATGAAATTATATGAAAATATATGTTTCACAAAATATAATAATACAATATTTTGTGTAAATGTCTTATTATACTGTTATTGTTACACTGTTATGAAGTTTGAATATTAATATAATTTAAAAATAAAAATATTTTCCAAAAAAAATATGCATGAATCAAGGAATGACATACAAATACGAAATATTAAAGTTATTCCATAAAACTAGGAGATGTTTAATGCATTATTTTCCAAAAAAAAAAAAAAAGCATTGATTAAGGATATAAATGTCATAAGAAAATATGAAAATTTTAAATAATGTACTTAAAAATAAATAAATATCAAAATTAAGGACTTTTTATCCTATATTTTTTTCTGTGTACTTTTTTATAATTAAAATTAATTTGATGTACTCCCAATTTTTCCTATAAAAAATTTGTAGTCTATTTGAAATATGGGGCCTAAACTCAGGCTTTGTTGGGTTTGTGCTAGGGCCGGCCCTGGCCGTTGATAACAAACACCGACACACCGCCCCCATTTCTCCGTCGTCGTCGTTGCAGGCACCCCCACCAAACTGACCATCACCAAACACCAACCAACCCAAAGAGAATGAGAAAAAAGAGAATAAGATCATTGCAAATGCTCCAACCATAACCCAGACGCCAATTACTACTACTTCTACCGGCAGTTATATTCCTTCTTAATAGCTCGCTGGCATGTCAATTGCCAATTGACTACCCGAAAACTATCCCTTCAACAGGGAAGCCGGACAAGATTTAATCTCTTCCCTATACGTGTGTGTGTGTGTACGGACAAGATGGTGTGGCAACTTATTTTGACGGCAATTCAATATGTCTGACTGTGGTCATCTTGGTTGTCTGGCAAGGTAGCAGTTTGGTTGCAATGCACTAGTACTAGTTGAACTGGGTCATTTTGATGTACTTTCTGTGTGGTTTTTGTCATATGCTTTTGTTAACAGACTTGATCTCTATTGAAGTTAAATGGTCATCAAGGTTGCATATACAGATAAACTCAATTCAACTCCACTGGTGAATATTTTTTCAACTAACTGGGACACTTAGACATTAAAATTGTCATCTTCTTCCTGCCACTTGGACAAAATATTTCAGGCACAATCATGCCATCCACAGATGATCGGAAAATAGTGACTGCAGCAGCTGATGGCCAGGTAAATTTCTACACAAGATTTATCAATCTGTTTTGATGTTTATTGCACAGAAGCTATACCGTAGAGCTATTTAGTTTTATTTTTTATTTTTTATATTTACTGTATAGAAGGTATAAATCTGTATTTTTTTTTTAAAATATCACTGGCTAGCTATTTTCATAAGCTACATGGTCCTTATGCATTTATTAAACACCTTAATTGTCTCTTCTTTTTCTTTTAGAGGTTAGTAGACAAAAATTATCTCTTATTTTGCCAATTCTTTTCTTTTAGAGTTGTGTACTTACTACTTAATCAGTAAGTAAAAATTTCGTGTTCTTTCTGCTCTTACTTGTTGGTTTTTCACTTTTTACATATAGCACGAGTTCAAATCATTCCATAGGTTATATAAGACTACTACGCCCTAAAATAAGGGGAATACCTCGACTCCTCGACGTATCACTCCTTAAAAAATTGCCATTTGCCCCTTCAAATTTGTTGCTCAATGTAAATGGGTTGTAACAAATCTAAAGCTTTTTGATATATAATTAATGGTGTATTTCAACGTGATGAGAATTTGTGATGACGAGTGATGGTGTATTTCAACGTGATGAGAATTTGTGATGACGAGTAAATGAGAGAAANAAATTTGTTGCTCAATGTAAATGGGTTGTAACAAATCTAAAGCTTTTCAATATATAATTAATGGTGTATTTCAACGTGATGAGAATTTGTGATGATGAGTGATGGTGTATTTCAACGTGATGAGAATTTGTGATGACGAGTAAATGAGAGAAAATAATATTGGAATTGTTGGGATCTGAGCTACTAGACTCCAGTGAATGATACTGAGAATTGTCGGAGAATTGGGAAATTAACACAGTAGGAATATAGTGGTTCACCAGCTCGAGAGTTCGGCTAATCCACTCTTTAATGGAGACTCTTGCTCCTTGTCTTTNCAGTGAATGATACTGAGAATTATCGGAGAATTGAGAAATTAACACAGTAGGAATATAGTGGTTCACCAGCTCGAGAGTTCGGCTAATCCACTCTTTAATGGAGACTCTTGCTCCTTGTCTTTCAATAATGATAATTGCAAGAGTACAATGACTGGTTTTTGCCTCTAGGGTTCCTCTCGTTCCTTGGGAGTGTTACATAGTATTTATAGGGCTGTTCCTTATTCAGTGGGATTTTAGCCGAGAGTTTTGCCCTTATTTCGTGGGGTTCTCCTTGATTATAAGAGAAGATCTTGGTTGGTTGNTTAGGGTTCCTCTCGTTCCTTGGGAGTGTTACATAGTATTTATAGGGCTGTTCCTTATTCAGTGGGATTTTAGCCGAGATTTTTGCCCTTATTTCGTGGGGTTCTCCTTGATTATAAGAGAAGATCTTGGTTGGTTGCGATTAGGTGCCTCGATTATTGTTTTCTAACGCTTTTAAGAACCTCTCGTGATCTTCCAGTTGTTGCCTTAGTTGTTATTGCCCTAGTTGTTATTGCCCTTGCTTATCTCGAAGGGACCTCCAGCTCTACTCTTCCGAGTTCTATTCGTCTAGTCTGATCTCCTGGGTTGAGCTGACGTTTGAGATTTATTTTGAGGTATCATCAGTTGCCCTCCCAGCCCTTAACCCAAGCAANCTTTCTAACACTTTTAAGAACCTCTCGTGATCTTCCAGTTGTTGCCTTAGTTGTTATTGCCCTTTCTTATCTCGAAGGGACCTCTAGCTCTACTCTTCCGAGTTCTGTTCGTCTAGTTTGATCTCCTGGGTTGAGCTGATGTTTGAGATTTATTTTGAGGTATCATCAGTTGCCCTCCCAGCCCTTAACCCAAGCAAGCTTGGGCATAGGCTGAGCTGCTTTTACCTTGGACCAGACCTGCGCCTAGCTGACCTTAGCCTGCACGTGAGATGCACGTGGGAGGGGCTTTTTAACGGTATAAGCAATCATGGCTCCCTCGGTTCCTGCGCATGCCTCACCTCATGTCTTTCAAGTCTTAAATACTCAAAAAGGCTGAAAGAAAACGCACCAAACCACCGTTCATCTTTTACGTTGTTCACATTTGTTTACAGCTCTTTCTCTCTGTGATTTCTGGGCTTTCCTCCATGCAATTCCCTTATTCTCTTCTCTAGACTATGCTTTCTGGGTTCGACTCGAAGTCCTGCTTTGTTCATCTCCTCCAATTTTGTTCTTTGGTTGCTGTTTGCTACTCTTCTTCCCTATCTAGGTACGCCTCCTTATGCCCCTTTCTTTTTTTGTTGCCTTTCCTCACTCTAGATCCCTCGACTTCGAGGTGGCCATTGTTTTTCTGAATTTTTTGATTTTTTTTCTTTTGGAATCGCGAACGTTGCATATCTCCTCTTCCCCACTTTGTGGATTGGAACTCCATTGTGCGAATTCTTACAATCGGGAGGTACAATGCTGACCCTGGGATTATCAGGGGGTGTTTAGTTAGTATTCCTCATTTTTATAATTCTTTCGACTTGCCTTTCTCTTTGCCAATCATGTCTGCCTCCTCTGGAGCAACTCCTTCCTATGTTTTTCTCCTAAGCGACAGGTCTGCTGAGAGAGATTCTGATTTAGGGGATGTAGGTGATAAGATTGACAACTTCCTTGGTGTTGAGGCTGTCGATACCGAGGTGGACTCTAAGGAACTCCCCTCATCTTCCTCTCATGTACCTCCTAGTGCTGACAAGGGTAAGGGCAAGGTGAGTGAGGTTGAGATTCCTGATAGTACAACGGGTATGGCGGCTGCCTTCAGGCATGTTGAACTCGTGGGTCCCAATGGGGTGGATCCTATTCTCATGGAAGCTCTTAGTGCTCGTTTTGATTTTTTCCCTGGTATTCAGCCCTGGTGCCCGGATAAATTCATCTCATACGTTGCCCAAGTACACAAAAGAGTTTATTTTTTTGTGGCCGCTTTCGAGAATGACCTTTGTTTCCCTCTGCACCCCTTTATCAAAAATGTTCTGCAGCACCTCAATGTCTGCCCTGCTCAGTTTTCTCCTACCTTCTGGGGTGTTTTAGTGGGTCTATTAGTTTTATTTAAGAAGCATGAGCTTGGGACTCCCACCATTTCTCTGCTTATGAACCTTTTCAATGTCAAGCTTACCTCAACTAAGGGCTTTTTATATGTTTCTAGGCGGACCTCGTCTAGGCAGATCATCACACACCTCCCGAGCTCTCATAAAGGCTGAAAAAAGAATTTCTTTTTCGTTGGGGGTGTCAACTGGGAATACAACCCTGCTGATAAAACAGACACTCTTGGGATTCCTAGAGCCTGGTCAGCCCCAGATAACTTAGGTGAGTTCTTGCCTGACTGAACTGCGGTTTGAAGATTTATAAGTTGTTTTCCTGACCTCTGCACTTTTGGTGTTCCTTCTTTCTTAGGCATTCGACCTGAACTCAGCACCGAGGACAAACGGGTGAAGCTGAATTTGGCTAAGTGTAATCCAGATAGGTACTCTGAGCTCCTTAAGCCCTGGGAATTAGAAAGGTAGGGATTCGCCCCACCTCCAATCCCACTTTCCTTTATTCGACCTAAGGGCGTAGAAGGTAATGTTCTTTCCTTTATTTAGTTTCATTGTTTTCCTCCCTTTCTTTTTTCTTTCGACTAACCAACTTAAGTAAAATCTCTCAGGGTCTTCTACGATGAAGCCTACCCTTGAGATACTCCAAGCTAAGGTAGAGCTATTGAAGAAGAAAAGCAAGGGTGGTACCAAGCGCAAGGTTGAGGGCAGTTCTGGTGGAAGCCCAGTTACTCGAGCTAAGGTTCAAAAAATGGGTACTTCCTCTGCTTTTGCCCAGAAGGCTCCACCATCTCCCCTACATACTTCACCAACCTCAGGACCTCCTTTCCCCTAAGGGACCCGACCTACCACTAAAGATGCTCCTGGGCGAGACCGATCCTCCCCTTCTACATCTGAAGTTGAGAGGGCCTTGGAAACTGTTCGCATTTTCCCTGGTTGTGCTATCTTTGTGTCAACCACAGAGGCCTCCCAATCTCTTCCCATAGAATTCGTAGTAGGCAAAGGGGTCCTCCCGAAGTCTAAGAATTCCCTCATTACTGACGTGAAGTGTGCTGTAGAGGTCATTGCCTCCATTATCCCGGAGTCTGACATTAATGCAGCCATTTCTGTACCCCTGGGAACTTATGTTTCTACTGCGCTGTATGGTTGTACCTCAGTGAGATCCTAACTTATGAAATTCTTTCTTTTTCCTTTGGTTGTGCTGCGTTCTTCCCTTTACACTAATTTTTCATGCTCGTCTTCAGACCGCCATTCAAATAAGCAGCTTGTTAAAGTGAATCCAAGCCCTAGAGGGGTCAGCCAATGCTTCCAAAGCTTTTGAGATGAAGTGTGCCGATCTGGTCTTTGAGAATAATGACCTTAAGGTCCAAGTAAAGGAGTTGCAAGATAAAGTGGAGCAGCAGTCTTCCTTTGCCAAGTCCAGACAAGAGGAGCTCAGCAAGACTAAGAAAGGCCTCCGATCAAAAATCGATGACTGGATAGAGGAGAGCCGGAAGTCCCTTGATGCTCTAGCTTCCTTCAAGAACATGAAGAGGGAGTACGAGGTGCTAGTAGAGGCCAATGATGCTGTTAGGGAGGAGTTAGGAGCTACCAGGGAGGCACTAGAGGTGCGACACATTACCATCCAGAAAAAGGATGAGCTGATTGCCCAGCTAGAAGATGACATTCTCACCAGGTGGGCAAAAGGGTGGATTGCTTTCCAAGGTATAGCTGAAAGGACTTACCCTGAACTGAACTTTGTATTTTCAATTCCCCTTTTAAGAAGAGGCCGAGGGGTCTGATGAAGAAGATGATGATGCTCTTGCTCCTCCTGCCTCTGAAGATGTGCCCATAGACTCTGGAGGGCTCATTCCTTTAGTTGGGACTTCAACTCAAGATGCTTCTGCCTCCTCAGGCATCTCTACTCCCCTGGCTGCTGAGCCTTCTTCTTCCCTCCCTGCTGAGCTGGCCACAAGAGCCTTGGTTGAATCTGAGGTCCCTACCTCTTTGCCTGCTCTTGGCCCTCATGAAACCTCAACTGTTGCTGTGCCAGAGAGGTTGCCTGCTGAGCTGGAGAGCCCTTCTTCCGTTCCTTGTGCTGAAACATCAACTACTACACTGCAAGTCCCTTCATCTACGCTCCCTTAAAAAACTTAGGATTTGTAGCTTTGGGCTAATTATCTCAAAATTGTAACAATTTGAAACAAAAATTTTAGAATTGTAGCATTTTGTATCTTTAATTTACAGCTTATAGCTCTCCTCCTTTTAATTTACATCTTATAGCTTTCCTCATTTTCCTTTGCTTTTAACTTGTTGCTCTACTCTTCCATCAATCGAATATGATGTTCCTTAACTCTTCCCCCTTTGCTTCAGGGGGTCGTTCAGATCTCCTTGAAGTAAAAATGTTAGGAATAACTGCTGATGTGCTTAGCTGAGCTTCCAGCTCCTCACCCTGCTTCTATCTGAACTCCAGCAACTAACCACCAAAACTCTGGCCTTACTTCATCTTCAAAGATTTAGGATATGAAGCCAGTTTTTTAAACTTATCAACTCATGGTTGTGACAATTTTAAACCAAGATGCAGCTATGTAACTTCTATTGCGTAGTGCAATCTTCTCAACCCTTTCCCTCTCTCAGCAAATTGATAGGAGGTTTGCATGACTAGTTTAGCATACACAGTAGGGGTCTAGTTCTAGCTGCTTGAAATATAAGACAATAAGTACCTGAAGTCTTACCCTTAAGGAGCTTCCATTTGTTGACCTGCGTAGCTGACTTGCTCCAGGATTGATCTTGAGGGGACCTTTTGGTAAATAATCATGCTCTGTCCAGTTGTTTCGATGTGCCGAGGTCTCGAACTGCCATGGACCACATGCAAGGTGACAACCTGGAAGAGCATGCCTAGATGCAGCTTGAGTGCATTGACTTCCTTATTTTCGACTTGCTGACCTCCCAATGTATAAGGTTGTTTTGACCTTTTTTTTATGCTCTGGACCCCTCCTTGGAGGTCTGCTCATTTTATTCCAGGGTGTCGTTGATGCCTGCTTTCAATGCATATCCTTCCTACCCAAAAGGTTTCTGCTTCCTTAATTTGGAAATTTAGAGACCCACCAACTTAAGGTTTCGTGTAATTAACAACTTCTTAAAAATCTGGGGTCCTCAAAGAATTTCTATAAGTACTGACTATCACTTCCCACCGGGTATCCCTTCGTTATTCTTGAGGGCTTAACGTCTTCTAATTCCTTCTCTTCTTTTTTTTTTGCTTGAATCCATTATGTCTGTCCCTTTTTCTGCTCTGTTTCAAGAGCGAACCTCCTTTGGGGTTGAGTGAATGTGGCATACTCGCTACTTCGTTCCCTCGGTGGTGACGTCCCCTGATTTAGAGAGGATAAGGAAGAAATTCTTTCTCGATTTGGAGTTACCTCTACGTGCTCCAAGCTCTGATGAATCCTGTAATTACCTTTCTCCTAGGAAAACGTACTTTTTTGAAGCAGTTTTGAAGTTAGGCATGCGTCTTCCCATTCATCCTTCTATTGAATTTATTTTGGCCTATATCGGCTTGTGTCCCTCTTGTCTTTCACCCATAGGATGGGCTGTCATGACCAATTTCTTCCCCTTCTGGTGTCTGTGAGGTAATGACAAGTTTCCTATAGTTGCAGAATTTCTTTACTATTTTGACATTGAGGAGGATGAAGTTCCATGCTTCATTCGCTTTCGGTGGAGAGACTTTAGGCTACTTCGCTTAGTATTTGATCTCCCCTCTCCTCCTTCAGGATGGGCCCAACACTTCTTCTTTGCTTCAAGTGACTCGTGGAGGTCTTCCGAGGTGGGCACTAGGGAGTGTAGAGTTCCTCGGTCTTGGAAGAGCTATTTTTACCCAGGTGAGAGTGACGAGGGTCCCTCTCTTGGGATCAAATTTTTATGATGTTATTTACTTTTTTTGTTTTTTGTGTGTGCAAGTGTTCCTGACCTGAACTTGCTTGAATTGATGAGGACAGAACAAATGACCCAAGCTGAGCTTGTATCCTTTTCTGAGCCCATGACATCAGACAACCTATACTTGTTTAGTGTTGCTGCGTCTGAGCGAGACTTTCCTTTTTTTTTTCTGAACCCAACTCTTTTTCTTCGGAATCTGATAAGAGCGAAGACAATAGAGCTCCTTCGAAGAGGCGCAAGAGGGATGGTTCTTCCTCCCCTACCTCAGACTCTGGCCTAGGGGAAGTTCTGTTCTCCGCTGATGGGCAAAAACTGATGGATCTTTTGTCATCAGCTGAGAAGGAAAGGGATGGTCTAAAAGAGGAGAACCTTCGTCTGAAGGAGAGGATAATTGAGTTGGAGAGACGATTAGGAATTTTGCTCGGATTGATTCCTTGTAACTGCTGAGGTTCTGAAAACCTCAACTTTCTCATATTTGCTGCACATCGTGAACGATTTGTGATTTGAAGAAGTCTTTTGTAATTGCTGATGTTTCTAAGTTCCATGACTCTTTTGATGAACTAATAAGTTCATACTGAGCTCCAGGACTCTTTTTATGAACTAAGGAGTTCATACTGAGCTCCAGGGCTTTTCTTATGAACTAATGAGTTCATACTGAGCTCCAGGGCTCTTGTTATAAACTGATGAGTTCATACTGAGCTCCAAGGCTCTTCTTATGAACTTATGAGTTCATACTGAGCTCCAGGGCTCTTTTTTTTTTTTTTTTTCGTGCTCATAAGGATAGATGCATCACAGACTTGCTATATATTTTCTTCTTTTTTAAACAATGGTTCATAAATACAAGACAAACTTACTGAAAAAATTTTCTAAGATGTTCTGCATTCCATGAATGGGGCAAGACTTTCCATTCTTCTGTTTGTAACTCATAATTTTTCGGTCTAATCACTTGAGAGACTATGTATGGACCTTCCCAGTTAGGCCCCAATTTTCCATGAGTGGGATCCTTTCTTGCCAGCAGAAGCTTCCTCAGCACCAGATCTCTAACCTTGAAACTCCTATGCTTGACCTTCCTGTCGTAGTACCTAGCTGCCTTCTTTTGNGACTTTCCTGTCGTAGTACCTAGCTGCCTTCCTTTGGTAGCTCTTTATGTTGTTCAGTGCTACCTCCCTCTTTTCTTCCAACAGATCCAAACTTAGCAGAAGGGGGAATTATCATTGTTTTCCTCGTTTGCTAATTCTGTTCTAAGTGAAAGGAGCCTAACTTTTGCAGGCGCCACTATCTCAGAACCAAAAACCAAAGCAAATGGAATCTCTTGTGTTGCCGACCTAGTGGTTATCCTATAAGCCCATAGTACTTCTGGGAGGTGCTCCACCTATTTACCCTTCAGATTGTCCAACTTAGTCTTCAGGGCGGACTTTATAGTCCTGATCGTGACTTCTACTTGTCCATTAGACTGAGGATGAGCTGGGGTAGAAAAATAATTCTTTATTCCAAGCTTGGCACAGAAGTTTTTGAACTTCAGGTTATCGAACTGCTTTCCATTATCCGGCACAATTGCTCTGGAAATCCCAAATCAACAGATTATGGATTTCCAGGTAAAATTCTGAACCTTTTGTTCTGTAATAGTTGTTAAGGGCTCTACCTCCGCCCACTTGGTAAAGTAATCCACCCCTACAATGACGAACTTGCATTGTCCTATACTAGTGGGAAGATGCCCTAGTATATCTAAACACCACTATTGGAACGACCAAGGGCTTATCACTAGGGTTAGGAACTCTGGTGGACAGTGAGGGATGTTAGCATGCATCTGGCAAGCCTTACATTTTCTGACCAGGTCTGTTGAATCTTTGAGCAAAGTGGGCCAGTAATACCCCTGCCTTAATGTCTTTCCTACCAAAGCCCGAGCTCCGAAGTGATTGCCACAGACTCCTTTGTGAATCTCCCTGAGTATATAATCAACGTCCTTGTTCCCTACACATTTGAGGAGTGGCGCTGAAAAACCTCGTCTGTACAAGTTTTCCTACAAAATAGAAAATCTAGCTGACTTGGTTCTCAGCTTTGCTGCTTCCTTGTTGTCTTCCGGTGAGGTCCCGTTCTAGAGATACTCCATGATGGGGTCCATCCAGCTTAATGGACTCTGCACAGGAAAAACTTCTTCATTCTCAATACACATAGAAGGTTCTGCCAGATGCTCCACGGGGATCAACTTGTCCAGATTTTCTTGAGAAGCTGTTGCTACCTTTGCCAAAATGTCTGCTCTCGAATTTTAGTTCTAGGGACATGTCTAATCTTTACTTGCACAAATTTCTTGATCAATTCTTGCACCTTCCTAAGATAAAGTACCATCTTCTCACCCTTTGCCTCGTAAGCTCCCTCTATCTGTTTCACCACGAGTTGTGAGTCACTACAGATATCCAATTGCTCGGCTTCCATTGAATGAGCTAAGCTAAGTCCTGCTATGACTGCCTCATACTCGGCTTCGTTGTTTGAAGCTTTGAATCCAAATCTCAGTGCGTATTCAACATCTATCTCATCGGAGGAGGTCAGAATCAAATCAGCTCCACTGCCCTGAGCATTGGCAGCTCCATCTATTGAAAGTTTCCACGTGGGGAGGTCAGGTACTAACTGTCCTGTCTCTACAGGTATCCCAGTTGTGAATTCTGTAATGAAATCTGTCAATACCTGTCCCTTAATGGCTGTCATTGGCTTGTATCTGATGTCAAACTCGCTAAGTTCAACGACCCATTTAACTAGTCTCCTCAATGATTCTGACTTGTGCAGCACCTGCTTCATTGGTTGATCTATTGGGACTTCGATAGTATGAGCTTGGAAGTAGGGTCTTAGCCTCCTGGCAATTGTCACTAAGGCTAAAATGAGTTTTTTCATTTTAGGATACCTTTCTTCTGCCCCCCTCAGAGCTCGGCTGCAGTAGTAAACTAGTTACTGAGCTCTGTCCTTCTCCGTTACTAACGCTACTCTGGTTGAGAACTCTGAGACAGTCAAGTAAAGAGTACGTACTTCTCATTCTAACGGACTTACCAAGACAGGTGGGGAGCTCAAGTATTCTTTCAATGCTTTGAAGGCTTCTTCACACCGAGAATCCCATTGAAAAGATTTCTTTAAGACTCGAAAGAAGACCTGACACTTGTCGCTTGATCTGAAAACGAAATGACTCAGGGCAGCTATTCTCCTGGTTAAACGCTGTATTTTCCTCGTGTTGGAGGGAGGCTGCATATCCAACACTGTTTTTACCTTCTCTAGGTTAGCCTTTATCCCTCTGCTATTAACTATGAATCCCAGAAATTTTTCTGTTGACACCCCAAAGGCACACTTAGCAGGGTTGAGCTTCATCTTGTATTCTCTTAGGACTTGAAACGACTCTGCAAGGTGCCCAACGTGGAGCTCTGCCTTCAGTGACTTGACCAGCATGTCGTCAATATAGACCTCCATGGAAGTCCCAATCTATTTTTGAAACATCTTATTCACCAGGCGCTGGTAAGTGGCTCCTGTATTTTTTAAACCAAAAGACATCACTTGATAGCAATACGTCCCTTGCTCGGTTATGAACAAGGTTTTCTCTTGGTCACTGGAATCCATCCCGATCTAATTGTACCCCAAGAAGGCATCCATGAAGCTAAGGAGCTCATGTCCCGTAGTGGCATCTACAATCAAATCTATCCGGGGTAAAGGAAAACTATCTTTTGAGCAAGTATGGTTGAGGTCTGTAAAGTCAATGCAAAGACATCATTTGCCATTTGTCTTCTTGACTAGGACTACATTGGCTAGCCAGACTGGGTAATCCACTTTTCGAATGGCTTTTGTGTGAAGGAGCTTGCTGACCTTGTCGNGATTGAGGTCTGTAAAGTCAATGCAAAGACATCATTTGCCATTTGTCTTCTTGACTAGGACTACATTGGCTAGCCAGACTGGGTAATTCACTTCTCGAATGACTTTTGCGTGAAGGAGCTTGCTGACCTCGTCGTTGATGGCTTTCTGGCGCTTTAGAGCGAAGCTCCTCCTCTTCTGCTTAATGGGCTTATAGGCTGGATTCACGCTGAGCTTGTGAGTGATGACAGAGTGATCAATCCCTTTCATGTCCTCTTGCTTCAATGCAAAAACTTTCTTATTCCTTTTCAGGAATTGGATAAGGAGATCCTTGATCTCCTTGCTCAGCTTGGATCCAACGTAAACAAGATGCTCTGACTCCTCATCGATTTGAACTGGTTCCAACTCTTCTGATGGTGTTGGCCTGGTCTCGGGTTCATCCCTCATGTCAAGCTCATCCAATTGGATGCTCTCAACCTCCTTATTTCTCATGGATGTCATGTAGCATTTTTGTGCTACGCGCTGGTCTCCTCGGACCACTCCAACTCCGTTTTCTGTTGAAAACTTCATTACAAGGTGATAGGCAGAGGGAATAACCCTTATAGAATTGAGCGAGGGCCTTCCAAGGAGCATATTGTATGCTGAAGGTGCGTCAACCATTAGGAATTTCACAACTGTAGTAGTCTGACAGGGTGGGTTACCTAAGGTCAAGATGAGTTAAATTGACTCCAGGGGCAGCACCCTTTCTCTTGGGAATCCCAATAAGTGGGCACTTACTGGTTCAAACTTTTCCTTTCTTATATCCATTTTTGTCGAAAGCAGAAGCAAAAATGATGTCTGCTGAGTTGCCATTATCAATCAAAACACGATGGATAGTCCTGTGGCCACCACAACTTTTACCACCAATGGGTCATTATGGGGGTGTTGGAAGCCCTCTAGATTTGAATCTGAGAAAGTGATAATCGTGTCTAAGCATGGAGATTTAGACACAGTATATACTTCGGGAGCTTCTGTGGCTCTGATTTTTCGCAGGTGGGCCTTTCTGGCTGAGATGGATCCTCCTCCTCTGGCAAATCCTCCAGATATCATTCTGATCTCCCCCATAGGTTACTGGTGTGGCTCTGGTGCTTGATGCTGAGGGGGTGGGGGTGGGAAAACTTGATTTTGATTATCATTGGCCATATAGCGTCGCAGCTGCCCTCGCCGAATTAGAAATTCTATTTCCTTCTTCAATTGGATACATTCGTCGATGTGATAACCATGGTCTCTGTGGAAGTCACAATACTTTGTAGGATCCCTTTTTGTTGGGTCTGCTTTCATCCGGGGTGGCCACCTTAAGAACTTTTTATTTTACACCTCATATAGTATCTGAGACACTGTAGCAGTCAGGGGGGTGAACTGTCGGGGTGCATATCTTGGTTTTAGCTCTAGTTATGGAGGGCCGAGGCGATCCCTGACATTTCTCCTTCTCTTCGGGGAACGCTCTCTATCTCTTCTTGGAGACCTGCCTCGTTCTCTTTCCTTTCTAGGACTTCGTTTTCTCTTATTTTCTTCCTTCCCTTTCTCCTTTCTCCTTTCTCGATGAAGAGCTGCCGACCTTGGAGAGGAGCGCTTCCTCACCATTTATGTACTTTTCTACTTTGGCGAGCATCTCCGCCATACTAGCCTGGGGGTGCTTTGAGATAGAAAACATCAAGTCTTTTTGACTGAACCCCCAGACCTGTTGTAAAGGCTGTAATAACAAATTTTTCGCCTGGGACTTCCACCTTCAAGGATTCTGAGTTGAACCATTGGACACAAGACCGTAGGTTTTCATCAGGTCTCTGTTTCACATTTAACAAATGGTAGCTCAGTTTCTTATAGGTCCAAACTCCAATGAAGTGGGACACAAACGAGATTGATAGCTCTTTAAAAGAGGAAATGGAGGCTGGGGAGAGTTTGTTGAACCATGCTAAGGCTGAGCCCTTCAAGGTGATAGCAAAGGCCCTGCATCTCACTGGATCTTGATATCCATGCAACTCTATTTGATTTTTGTAGGTGTTGAGGTGGTCCATGGGATCTTTTATCCCATCAAAAACATCTACCTGCGGCATTTTGAATTTAGATGGGAGAGGGAAGTGCAGCACCCCAGCAGTGAATGGGGATTCGATTTGCTACACCAAGGCATCCATAGTGACTGGGGCCTTGCTCTTCACTGCCTCCTTCATCTGGCTGAGCTCTTGCTGGATGTCTTTGAAATGTTGCTCCCAGTGGTGTTCTCTTCTCTCTTGTTGATAAAGGAAGAAGTCACTCCTCTCTCCATCCTTATATTGACTTTGCACTTCCTCGTTGTGTCCATTCCTAGGGGGTAGTCGAGGTTCTTGCCCGAAGGTCTGGCTATTCTCTCCCACCTCAATAACTTCTCTGAGGGGGTTGAGGTGCAGTTGCTCTCTTGGTGGTGGGTTATTCTGGCCTCCTTGGGCTGGTCGTGCCTCCGGTGGGTGTTGTAGGAGCTTTAAGAGCTCCTCGTTCTGTTTTATCAGACGTTCATTGACAAGACGAAGGACCTCCATCTCATCATTCATAGGAAGGCCCCCCATGGGGGGATCTACTTCTTGAGCATTTTTGGGTTGCCTGTTATTTGCGACTTCCTGTTGATCTTGCATCCGTAGAGGATTGGTCTGACTTCGGCTCATGTTTCGCGTTGATACCATCAGTTACTGAAAAATCAGCTTTATTTGTAACAAGAACAATCGTTCCCATAGACGGCGCCAAGCTGATGGTGTATTTCAACGTGATGAGAATTTGTGATGACGAGTGATGGTGTATTTCAACATGATGAGAATTTCTGATGACGAGTAAATGAGAGAAAACAATATTGGAATTGTTGGGATCTGAGCTACTAGACTTGAGTGAATGATACTGAGAGTTGTCAGAGAATTGAGGAATTAACACAGTAGGAATATAGTGGTTCACCAGCTCGGGAGCTTGGCTAATCCACTATTTAATGGAGACTCTTGCTCCTTGTCTTTCAATAATGATGATTGCAAGAGTACAATGACTAGTTTTTGCCTCTAGGGTTCCTCTCGTTCCTTGGGGGCGTTACATAGTATTTATAGGGCTGTTCCCTTCAGTGGGATCTTAGCTGAGATTCTTGCCCTTATTTCGTGGGATTCTCATTGATTATAGAAGAAGATCATGGTTGGTTGTGATTAGGTGCCTCGATTATTGCTTCCTAACGCTTTTAGGAACCTCTCGTGATCTTCCAACTATTGCCTTAGTTGTTATTGCCCTCGCTTATCTTGAAAGGAACTCCAGCTCTACTCTTCCAAGTTTTGTTCATCTAGTCTGACCTCCTAGGCTAAGCTGATCTTCTGAGCTGACGTTTGAGATTTATTTTGAGGTATCATCAATAATAATGTCACCTTATGTCTTAACAGCCAAAATGAACTGGGGTTTATGTTCACAATCTGGCATTCTGGTGTCATCTATTACTCTTTGGTGGGGTTTAGAGGTCATCCATTAATCTTAAGTTTCCAATTGCTAGTCATACATTTGCCCTTTGGTGCAGTTTAGTCCTTCCATCCTGTTAGCATTTAGTGGCCAAAAGCCTTTAAGTATAGTTATCAAAATCAAACCAGACATCGAACCGACAGAGGGACTTGATCAGTTGTTTAATGGTTCAACCACTGGGTCAACTGGTTGGACCTGACATTTAGTGGCCAGAAGCCTTTAAGTATAGTTATCGGAACCGGACCAGACATCGAACCGACAGAGGGACCTGATCAATGGTTTAATGGTTCAATCACTGGGTCAACTGGTTGGATCGGTCGAATAATAAAAAAAATTAAAAAAATATAAAATATAATAATGTAGCTAAAAAATATAAAACATGTACCTAATACATATAATTTACCATAAATTAATTAAGTATAAAAAAAATACCTGTGTTAAAAATGAAAAATATTGTTAAGAAAATTTTGTTTTTAACATTAGTTGACAAGAATACTAAAAAAAAAAAATCCAGTTAACTTAACCAAGTAACTTAACATCAGTTAACTTAACCAAGTTAACTTAACCAAGTAACTTAACATCAGTTAACTTAACCAAGTAACATCAACAGCTGTTGAACAACCTATTATGATACAAGACCTATGAAGCTTGAGCAATAGACTGTGACTTGTGAAGCTTGAGGCTTGAGCAATTGGCTGTGACCCGTGAAGCTTGAGCAAAGAGCTATCGAGTGAGCTTGAGCAAAGAGAGATCGAGTGGAGATCTGTGAAGCTTGAGCAAAGAGAGATCAAGTGGAGACATATGAAGCTTGAGCAAAGAGAGATTGAGTGGAGAAGGTGTTGCTCGATTAGACCTAAATGGAGAAGACGATGGAGTGAAGCTTGATCTGTGGAGAAGACGAAGGAATTGCTCGATCAGACCTGGTCCACCAATGCCTGAGTGGAGAAGAGGATGGAGATGACTAAATTTGGGGGTTTTTATGAAAAAGGTAGAAGAACCGCCCCGTTTGACTAAACTATCCGATTCATGGTTTTTGTCAAAAATCGGCCGGTTTGATGGTTTAATTCTGATTTAGCTCCTTAAGCGGTTTAATTCAAGAACCGGACCGGCTGAAGTCCCGTTCATGGTCTAACCGGTCGAACCGGCCGGTCTGGTCCGGTTCTGATAACCTTGCCTTTAAGGCTTGGAACTAAAAGTCTCCTAGCCATTTAAGGCATGTCTGGATAGAATTCAATGCCTATCTAATGCGCATGACTTATGTAGGTTGGCTACATGTGGGCTACACAAGAAAAAATTAGCTCAGCCATGGATGCTCAGTTCAGGCACAAATTTGCACTGATATTAAGCTTTGTCCATTTCCTCTCACAATTCCGTATATAGAGGGAGGTCCTTGGCAGAAGTTTAGCATCAGAAGCTTGAGTGACTTCAAGCATCAAAGCTTGAAGAGTTCAAGTAATAAGAGTTTCTTTGAGTGATATTATCAGATTTGTGAGTAACAACAGTGAGATATCACAGTGAATCTCTTTTGTTAGAGTGAGTATTTATAAGGTTTGAAATAATTACCTTATACTCTTGTTTAACTTCGTAATGAAAACATTCAATTGTTGTTATCATTGACTTAGACAATAGCTGCCCGAACCACATAAAATATTTTGTCATGTGCGATTGTTTGTTTTATTTTTTTCACTGAAGTGTGAGTATCAAATTCAATGCCCGACAAAAACATTAAAAGAAAAATAATCTTCGCTTGCCTACTTTTGGGAGAGTATAATCTGGTGGACCCCAAGCATAAGGCCCCCTCCTTTTTTCCTTTATTCTAACCCTTCTTTCCTATTAATCATGGGGATTCTTTACAATTTTTTTCTCTCTTCCTAGCACCTTGCCTTTTTCCAATCTTCCCTCCTTCCAAGCAGATGATTTGTGATGTCAAACAGTTTTTGCTTTTATCTCTTGTTTTCTTGTGCCCAATGGCAGAATATGTCACAATCTGAATATATAGAAAATGCTTTTGTAAATGATCTCTCTCAAAGTAGATAGAAAATATCACGTATCTTTACTTCTTTTCAACTTTCCAAGACCTTTGGAAAAGCCTGAGGGTGGTTAGTTGGTAACAAAGGGTCTAATACATAATCACAGTAAAAGAAACAGCTAAGTACCTTGCTTGGATTTGCAATCAACATCATTTCTCTGGTTTAGAACTATCGTCGAACACCTCCTGTGCACCTTGATACTTGTACAACCAGGCGCATACAAGATAATACACAATGTTCAACGTTGAAATTGCAGTACACAACCAGTACACATTATCTAGCTTCCCATCATTTATATTGTCTGGTAACCAGGGAGTTACCCTTCGAACAAGATCCATCACGCTGTTGCCCGAATAATAGGAGATACCTATATACAACGCAACCATGGCAGTTGAAGTGCTTTTCAGTGTTGCAGGAAATTCTTGGTAGTAAAATGTAACATTTCCGGGAAAATGAAATGCTTCTCCAATACCAACAATGGCCAACTGGGGCACCAGCCAAAAGACTGACATGGGTACAACCCCACCATTTTGGTCTTGGAGGTGGTGAGATTTTGCCATTTTGAGCCGCCTCGACTCCACCACCGCCGCCACCGCCATGCTGAGACCCGTTAGTACATGGCCAATCCCAACTCGTTTGAGAGGTGTCAGAGGCCGGCCCCTGAGCTTCTCCCAGGTGGGAAACAAGAGTCTGTCAACGAAGGCAACAGTGATGGAACAGGAGATCATTATGAAGACTGTAATGGAACCAGATGGGATTTGGAAACGGGGTCCAAGGTGACGATCCATTGTTAGAGCTTGGATTATTGGCAAGCTTTGTTGGATAACAATTGGGATGCACAAGAATACTCCAGATGTCCATAATGGGAAGATTTTGATTAGGCTCTTGAAATCTTCTACTTGTTGCAATGTGCATAGCTTCCAAGGTTTTGCATTGGACCCGTCTGGTCCGATGTCTCCTTCAGTTTTCACTGCTGCACGGTTCAGGAACCTGTATGATAAAGAGGTCAGGCAACTTTTCCTTTGGTCGTAGAAAATAGTATCATGTGGTAATAGAATTGTCAAAAGACGAACCGGAGATATTGACAACCTTGTTAGTGATCTTGTAACGTTGGTAATTCATCTTGTATAAATATTATTTGTTTTGAACCTGGTTTACAGAGTATTATAATGCAATGCACACATTGGACACAGGGCCGACCCAACAGCACATTTAAAAAAGTTTGGATTTTAGGCGCCATTTCAAATGAAAGTCCATTTTTAAATACCATAAATATCCTATGTAAAAAATTTAGCCTAACCAATCATTTAGACTCATAGCCCAATCCAAGTATTAAATATTTTTAAAAAATTAACAATAAAAAAAAAACTTAAACTTAAAAGTCACATCAAATTAAAAAAAATTAAAAATTTAAAAGTCAAATTATTACCTTAGTTTTCACTCTCTCTCTCTCTCTCTCTCTAAACCAATAAAAAACAATTCTTTTTTTCTTTCTCCCTCTCGTTAAACTAAAACAAAAAATTTTACTTCTTCTTCTTCTTCTTTTTTTCTCTCTCACACAGTGCTCTCAACTCACAGACTCACAGTAACATGAGACGGTGATTCGGTAGCTCGGTGAAGGTTGATGATGCACAAAATAGTTTTGCACACCACCTGTCAAGTGTCAATAAATAAATGCAAGAAATAATATAAGAAGATGGAGAGAGACAAACAATTTATAGTGGTTCGATCAACTCGACCTACGTCCACTTTTGAATGACTCTGATCGCCGGGTACTTTATTAACTCAAGGGTGTGGGGAGCAGAGAGTACAAATTTTTTGGGAGAGAAGAGAGTCGTGCTCAAGTAAAAAGTGATGCCCCCAAGTGTTGGTGGGGCGTGCAATTTATAGTAGCCCCCTAACAGGTTAGGGCTATTTTTCAGCAACTAAGCAACCATCTCGGTGGAGCTCACGACTTCTTCTCAACGGGCGAGATGGTTGAGGAGTTCTCCATGAGATGCGGTCAAAAATAAGNCTCGGTGGAGCTCACGACTTCTTCTCAACGGGCGAGATGGTTGAGGAGTTCTCCATGAGATGCGGTCAAAAATAAGGTGAGGGTGGACCGTTTCCTTCTACAGTGCAGGTAAGGCCCCTATGATCTCCCTCTTGATGATGTGGCTAAGTAGAGAGTCTGACTGGTATTGGACTATGTTGGGCTTGGTGGATCTTTAATGAGGTTAGGCTCTTCAATTGGGATTTGGATTTTTCACATAGATTGGGTCATTTGGACTTGACCCATAGTTGAGGATCTCTTCATGAGATACGATCAAAGATAAGGTGAGGGTGGATCATTTCCTTCTATAGTGCAGGTAAAGTCCTCATGCTCTCCCTCTTGATGACGTGGCTAAGTAGAGAGTCTGACTGGTCTTAGACTATGTTGGGCTTAGTGAATCTTTAATGAGGTTGGACTCCTCAATTGGGATTTGGACTTTCCGCGGAGATTGGGCCATTTGGATTTGACCCATCATTTGTCCCCCAATGCCCCGTGTTCAAGGAAACTTGGAGAGAGGTGCATTAGTTTGCTCCTTAAGTTATAAATAGTGGAGACCTNGGCCATTTGGATTTGACCCATCATTTGTCCCCCAATGCCCCGTGTTCAAGGAAACTTGGAGAGAGGTGCATTAGTTTGCTCCTTAAGTTATAAATAGTGGAGACCTCCTCTACTAGATGACTCTTTCCCTCTACAATGCATTTTTACTTTGCACGCTTCAAGTTTTTTCCATTTTTGCTAGGATTTTTAGAAGAGCCCATAACTTTTAATTTGACATTTTTCCTCTTTAAAAACCCTAAGCTATAAATATGACCTTCTTCTTCATTCTACCCATTTCATTCACTTAGAGATTGAGCACCTATCTCTTAAAAACCTTGAGAGCCCATTCTTGTGAGCTAAGTTCTTTCCATTCCATTGAAACTTGAGAGAAAGGAGGCAAGGCTTGAAATATTTCAAGATCATTTTGTTGGTATTCTTGGATGGAGTTTTTGAAGTGGGCATTGGAGATTTGAAGGAGGTGGGATAAAAAAGCTCCATTGGTGCCATGAGAAGTGGTGAAATTGGGGCTGAAAAAAGTCATCTTAGAGCCTNGCTTGAAATATTTCAAGATCATTTTGTTGGTATTCTTGGATGGAGTTTTTGAAGTGGGCATTGGAGATTTGAAGGAGGTGGGATAAAAAAGCTCCATTGGTGCCATGAGAAGTGGTGAAATTAGGGCTGAAAAAAGTCATCTTAGAGCCTTTGGGGGTTGTAAGGGTTGATGGAAGAGAAGGGGGAAAATCCCCGTTGGCCGCCGCTGCTGTGCCCGCGCACCAGCAGCCCGCACAAGAGCTATTATAGGCATTGGTTCAGGCGCCTCACATGTGGGTTTTGGTGTTTTTGGCAAAGTTTCCAACCTAGGTAGGCACGCAGGAAAAATGATAGACATCATAGGGGAGATGGGTAGCAAATTGGAGGCTGTCCTGGACAGTTCTGGCGCGCTGGGCAGCTGCCTGGGTGCTGTTTCTGCTGTCCTGGACAACTCAGGCACTGATATTGCTGTCTTGGACAGTTCACGCATGCTGGGCAACAGCCTAATCGCTGATTCTACTATCCTGGGCAGCTCAAACGCGTTGGGCAGCACTGATTCTGTTGTCCTGGGCAGCTTACAAGCGTTGGGCAACAACTTTTTTTCAGTTGCAGGTGCAGGAAACCGGCCCAGGGAGCAGCGGGGAGAGCTGGGCAGCAGCCTGGGTGCAGAGGTTGATCTGGGCGCCAAAAGTGCTGTTTTGTGCAATTTTGAAGGGCCAGGCACCTCTCCAGCTGTTGGGCTGCTCTGTTTTGGGAAGCAAAGGCGGTCAGGCACCCCTCCAAGTGTTGGGTTGCTTCGTTTGGACGGGCAAAGGTGGTCAGGCACCCCTCCAAGTGTTGGGTTGACTCGTTTGGACGAGCAAAGACGGTCAGCACCCCTCCAAGTGTTGGGCTAGACACTGTACGCGACAAGGAAGCTTTGAATGCTGTTTTTGATGAACAGGACCAGACTGTGACTCCTCCAATCTAAGCTCCTCAAGACTACCCAAATGGTGGCTTAGACTACTCCCTACAGCCCCGAAAGAAGAAACACAAAGGCAAAGTGGGACTCGATGATGATGGGTCTAAGGTAAGTACCATTTTTAGTATGTTCCATTCGGATGAAAATATCTTGAGGCTTGTTTATACTTATCGCATTCCTCCGACCGTGCTATGCCATCAGGCTGAGTTGGGCGAGCTTACTTGCGATGACTCTTCTAGTGATATTGTTGTTTACGAGAAGATGCTTAAGGCTCGACTAAGATTCTCCATGTCCTCTCCCTTTTGTCGTATTTTGCATTACTTTTCCTTGTCTCTGGGGCGATTAGCACCCAATGGTTGGAGAGTTTTGCTGGGCTTTCTTGCATTATGGAGGAAAGTGCACCATGAGGATGCTTCTCCTGTAGAGTTCCACGCAGCATACAATTTGAGCAAAACTCCTGCATCAAATAAGGGATGGTACTAGTTTACCACAAGAAGTGGTACAGTGCTCACCGGAATGTGCTCCAATTGTCACGGCTGAAAATGTTGCTTCTTCTTTGTTGGTGGAGAGTGGGCTGCAGAAACCGACAGAGCTTTGGTGCCAATACGGTGGGGTGCTGTCAGAAAACCCGGTACGCTGCACATTTGCTTCTTCTTTTTTTTTTTTTTTTTGGTGTATGTGTGCTCACCATTCCCTTGCAGACACGCCTGTGCTTTCTCAAGACCAAGAGTGAAAGTTGGAGGCCGTCAAGGCTTGCCCTTACAAAGATTTGGGAGCTCTTCTACCCAAGGATACTAGGGCCGTTGCTCCCTCCCTGAAATCTGGTGGTTCCTCTTCAAAGAAAAAGGGTGAGTTAGTTTTCTCCTTTAATTTTTCCTTTCCCTTGGTATTTTTCACCTCCCTGCCACTTTATTGTTTTCGCAGTAAGCAAAAGGGTGATAGTGTCTCGCTATTCTAGTAGGAGTCCTCCTTCTTCCAAGGTGGCGAGGACGGGTGATGCCCCCTAAGTGGCTCCTACGGTGGTGCCTCCTCAGTCGGCGACTTCTTTGGTTGCTACTCCAGAGTCTTCCTTGCCAGGCACACCTTCTGCCCCTTCTTCGTCCCTTCCTCGTGCGGGAACTTTTACTCGGGTGCCGATTAGGTCTGGTCCCATGATGGGGAGACCGCCGGTCATCAGGGAAAGGCTTGAGAGGTTTGTGTTTGGACCCGAAGTTTCTTAGCTTAGTACTTTGGGTACCGAGGGGGTTGTTCACACATATTTGGAAGGCCTGGTTCAGGTAAGGGTCCGCTATTTCCCTTTCTCCAGTCCTTTCTTGTGTCTTTGACCTTTCTTTGTCTTTTATCTTCTTTCAGGTTCTGACTTCATCTATCTGCTTGCTTTCAAGGGCCTATAATCATGACAAGTAGCAGCTGGATCTTGAAGTCGTGCAAAAGGAGCTTGTTATTGCTCAAGGGAGGATTGCCGAGTTCGAGGCAGTTGGTAGTACTTCTCGGGATGAGCTTGTGGCAGCTCATGAGAGGGCATCCAAGCTTGAGTCTGAGCTTTTGGTGACCCGTGAGAGGGACGCGCTCAAGAAGGGTCAGCTTATTGAGGCTTGTAAGCGGGCAACTAAGCTTGAGGCTGAGCTTCTGGCAATCCACGAGAGAAACGCGCTCAGGGAGGCTGAGCTTGTAGAGGCCCATGAGAGGGCCATGCTCAGAGAGGCTGTTGCTGCGGAAGCAGAGTTGAAGGCTGCTCAGGAGAGAGCTTCCTGTGTTGAGTGATTAACCATCAAAATTATTATTTTATTATATTTAATGATTGATTAATTGCATATTATTTATGATTAAATGTGTTGAATTCCTTAATTTTTTAGTTTGATACTTTTTCTAGTTATTTGATTTATTTTACAGGTAAATTGATTAATTTAAAGTAATAATGGGTAATGCAAGTGAATCAATCACTAGAGGAAGAATTGCATTTGATAAGGATTAAAGAGTCAATATTGAGATATGAAAACTTGAAGATATGACAACAATTTAATCCTTCTAAGAGTCCAAGATGGAAAAAAACTCATTTAAAGTTGAATTAGGAAAGTATCCTAAAAGAATAAGGATTTGACACGTCTTTAGTATTCTGGTCATAACTTTTGACTCTAATATCCTATTTACTTGATTTTTGGGGGTTGGAAAGAAGACTTCAAGGGCTACAAAAGTGTATTTCACAAAAATATCGTGATTTAGCCTCTAAATATGCGAAATCCAAGCTCGAAGTCTGGAGAGATTTTGTACCCGCGTCCCAAAGATTTTATGCATGGGATTTAACCTTACAAAACTTCTCTTTAGAAAGAAATTCCTTCCAAGACAACCTTATATCTTCTATTTATACTTAAGATTTATTTTTAGTATAAATAAGGGCTTTCATCTAGGATTTGGGGATGATTCTTTTCCCATCTTTTCTTTTCTAGTATAAGTTTGTCATGTCTAGCTAGAAGGCTAAACTATGGCTAGGGGAGAACCTCTTAATGAAGTACGGTAATGTTATTGATTTTGAGTTTAATGATTTATTATATTTTGTTAATTTAACTTCTGATCTTATAGCAAAATTTTTGCTCTGTAAAAATCCTTGAGTTGTTGTGTCATGTACATCGATTACTTGAATTTTCCTGCGAGTAAATAACTGGTTATTCCATGCTTGAGGTAATTATCATTATTTCATAAAATAATATAATTGGATGATTATTCAGGTTCCTAAATAATTTTTTGATTATAACTTTTGATTTTTTTACTTGATTTGTTATTTGAATCAACCGACATCTGATTCTTGTCTCAAGTTAAGTTTTGAGTCATTAATCATTATTGTATGGAATTGAGAGGGAGTACCTGATGCTCTAGTATTTTTATTATATTGTTTTAATTACTCCAATCAATATTTTTTTAACTCAACAATCTCTTAAATAAATTGTTCTTACAAGTTTGCTTTTTATTTGTTTTGTGTCTTTTGTTTTTCCAATTCCCTGTAATTCAACCTCGGACTCCAGATAAATTTATTACTTCGCACAACCTGTACTTGGGTGATCAATTCTAAAGTTGTAGCACTGAGGAAGACTTGGAGAATGGCCTCGCAGATGCTTTCATTGATGGTTTTGAGGAGCTTTGAGGGAAGATCTCTGCTGCATTCCCTAACATTGACTTCTTAGGTTTCGTGCCTACTGATGATAGTGAGGGGGGCTCTGATAATGCTGAGGATGTCGAGGGAGAGGTGGAGGACGACCGTGAGAACAGTTAGAATGTTTAGGACTTTTGATTTTTTATTTTATTTTATTTTAAGAAAGACAGTTTATAGCCTCACTTTTGTACTGATACTCTTTTAAAATAAAAAGCAAAAATCTTTTTGGAGTAAAACGTAAAAAAATTTATTGATTTATTGCTTATATAAAGCAACATTGGGTAATAATTCCTAAAAAAGTACATTGAATATTGGGTAATAACCCTAAAAAATAAAATCAAGTCCCAACTTCCACTACTTTGATGCTCTCAAGGTGTCATTGATAATACCTCTTCAAGTACTCTACATTCCATGGATGGAGTAAGACTTTCCCCTCAGAATTCTGGATCCTATAGGTGCTCGGCCTCACCACCTCTGTTATGAGATAGGGTCTTTCCCAATTTGGTCCCAGCTTCCCTTTGCGTGCATCCTTTGTGGCGAGGATCACTTTCTTGAGGACTAAGTCCCCTGGTTGGAAGGAACGAGGCTTCACCCTCGAATTATAATACCTCGCCATGCGTCGTTTGTACTCTGCGTTGCGGATCACAACCATCTCCCTTGCCTCCTCCACCAAGTCAAGATTGATGCAAAATTCTTCCTCATTGGTGATGGGGTTGTGGTACTGGACCTTTACAGAGTGTACCCCGATCTCCATAGGGATGACCGCCTCAGTTCTAAAGGCGAGAGAGAAAGAAGTCTTCCCAGTAGGAGTTTTTAGCGTGGTTCGATAGACCCACAATACACCTGGTAGCTCGTCCACCCAAAGACCCTTCGCTCTTTCAAGCCTTGTCTTTAGGTTGCGTAGCACTACTCTCACCATGACTTCTGCTTGTCCATTTGCCTACTGGTGTGCTGGACTGGAGTGAGGTTGTTCTATCTGAAGGTCGGAGCAGAAGGAGTTCAGCAGTTTATTGTCGAACTGCTTGGTGTTATCACTAACAATGGCATGGAGAATTTCGAAGCGATAGACCAGGCGCTTTCAGATAAATCTTTGACCTTCGCGTCTATGATTTTAGCTAAGGGTTCAGCTTCTGCCCACTTGGTGAAATAGTCGATTGCCACCACCACGAACTTGCACTATCCTTTGCTGAGAGGCAATGAGCCTAGGATGTCGATGCCCCACTTGGAGAAAGGCCACGGACTTGAAATGGTTGTTAGCTCCTCCGGTGGTTGCCTAGACACAGTTGCGAAACGTTGACACTTGTTACACTTCTTGGAGAATTTCTGGGCATCCCTTACCATGGAAGGCCAAAAGTAGTCTTGTCTGAGCGCCTTGTGGGCAAGGGAACATCCTCTAGAGTAGTTCCCATAGATCCCCTCGTGGATCTCTCGCAGGGCATAGTGAGCTTCTTCGGGTGAGAGGCACCGCAGCAACGGCAAGGAATAGTCTTTCTTATACAAAGTGTCCTGCAGGACGATAAACTTAGAAGCTCTCATTCTCAACTTCCTGGCCTCTAGAGGATTATTTGGTAGCACACCTTCCTAGAGGTACGCTCTTATTGGGGTCATTCAGTTTGACTCAGCTGATGTATAGTTTACATTTGTGGCTTCCATATCTAACTTGCTCGGCTCGAACTTGTGACCGATGAATACTGACTCTTCTGATGGGGCTTCTACGGATGAGGCGAGCTTTGCGAGTGCATCGACGGCCATGTTGTTTTTTCTGGAAATGTGGCTTATCTGAAAGTAATGAAACTTTGCGATCATGCTTCTCGCCATGCCAAGGTATTCTTACATCCTGGTTTTTTTGGCTTCGAACTCGCCCTTCACTTGATTAACTATCAACCGAGAATTGCTGAAGGTGGCGAGGTGTTGAGCTTCCATTTCCGCTGTCAATCTTAATCCAGAGAGGAGAGCTTCGTACTCCGTCTCATTGTTGGAGGCAATGAAGCAGAGCTTCATTGCATACTTGAGAGTGGTGCCATCTAGGCTGATCAAGATTAGGTCAGCTCTTCCTCGTTCACTGGTCGAGGAGCCATCTACATAGAGTTTTCAAAGTAAAAGAGAGGAGGTTTGGAATTTAAAGTAGGCAACAGAGCGTCTTAGGAAGTTGCCTGGGCGCTAGGGGAAGCAGTCTAGGCGCCAACGGGAGTAGCCTAGGCGCAAAGAGCTGTTTGGGCACCTAGGTGTGCAGTCTGGGCACCTACAGGGGCTGTCTGGGTGCTTGGGGATGCAGTCTTGGCGCCAGATGGGGCCTGGGTGCCTGGAGGGATTGCCTGAGAGTCTTTGCTAGGCTTCTGGGTGTCCTCGTTGGGCATCCTTGCAGTTCCCTTCTTCTGCTGGTGTGAGCTCGGTAATAAAATCTACCAGGGCTTGTGCTTTGATGGCTGCCCTTGGTTGGTACCGAATGTCGAACTCCCCGAGTTCCACTGCCCATTTAAGAAGTCTGTCAGATATGTCCGATTTTCCCAAGACTCTTTTAAGAGATTGGTCTGTGATGACCACTATGTTGTGACTCTGAAAGTAGCGTCGTAGTCATCTCGCCGTTGTGACCAGGGCGAGCACCAATTTCTCTAGTCCCGAATATCTGATCTCTGCCCCCAGTATGCCTTGCTCACGTAATAAATTGGCTTCTGTACTCCATTATCATTTTTGACGAGCATTGAGCTTACTGTTGATGAAGAAACATAAGGGTAAAGATGGAGAGTTTCTCCCAGAGTGGCATGTGATAGGAGGAGAGGTGTGGCTAGGTAGACCTTGAGCCTTCCTTTAGAAGGCCTCCTCCGCCTCAGGTTCCCACTTAAAGGCCTTACGGAGAATCTTAAAGAAGGGCAGACATTTGTCTGTAGATTTGGAAACGAACCTATTGAGTTCAACGATTCTTCCATTGAGGTGCTAGAGCTCCTTGGTCGAGGAAGGTGACTTCATGTTGAGGATAACCTTTATTTTATCAGGTTTTGCTTCAATTCCCCTCTGGTTGACCATAAAGCCCAAGAATTTTCCAGACCCTACGCTAAAGGTGCACTTCTCAAGATCGAGCTTCATATGATAGGACCTTAGAACATTGAAAGTTTCTTGGAGGTGAGCAATGTGGTCTACTAATGCGAGACTTTTCACCAGCATGTCATCCACATACACCTCCATTGTTCGTCCGATCTGAGACTGGAACATCTTGTTCACCAACCGTTGGTAGGTTGCTCCTGTGTTCTTTAGTCCGAAGGGCATAACCCTGTAGTAATAGGTTCCCTTTGGAGTGATGAATGATGTTTTCTCCTGGTCTAGGGGGTACATGCTAATTTGGTTGTACCCCAAGTACGCATCCAGAAAAGTGAGCAACTCATGCCCCGCAGTGGCGTCGATGAGGAGGTTGATCCGTGGCAGCGGGTAGCTGTCTTTCGGGCATGCCTTGTTGAGTTCTGTGAAGTCGACGCAGAGACTCTACTTTCCATTAGTTTTAGTGACTATCACCACGTTGGAGAGCCACTCAGGATATGCTACTTCTCTAACGGCCTCGTTATCTATTAGATTTCCCACCTCCTTGTCCATAGCTTGGGCCCTTTCAGTGGAGGCGCCCCTTAGCTTTTGGCAAACAGGCTTGTGGCATGGGTCTACATTGAGATGGTGTGTAGCCACTTCTAGGTCAATGCCCTCAAGGTTTGCATATGACCATACAAAGACGTCCATGTTACGTCTCAAAAAGTTTATTAGCGGGCTAACCAAGTCTTCAGAAAGGGAAAAGTCGATATATATTCTTTTGTTTGGGTGATCTTCATCCAAGGCCATAGGGGTGAGCTCCTTGACTGGTTCTCTTCTCTCTATAGTGGCGTCATTCCTTGGGTCAAAGACCTCAACTTGCAACGCCTCCTGTGGCTTCCTGGTCTTCATGGAGGAGACATAGCACTCCCTCGCTGCTACCTGGTCTCCTCTGACCTCTCCGACTCTATTTGTGGTTGGAAAGCGAGGGATGAGGTGATAGGTGGAGGACACAACTCTTAATGTGTTAAGAACAGGTCGCCCCAGTATGATATTGTAGGCTGATGGGCAGTCTATGACCAAGTAATTGACCATGACTATGAAGTTCTGGGGGCGCTGCTCCGACTGTGATAGGTAGGGTGATGGACCCTAGGGGATATACCTTTTCCCCTGAGAACCCAATGAGGGGTGATCTGATAGGCTACAGTCTCTCCCTCCCCAGGTTGAGCTTGTCATAAGCCTTTGCGAATAGGATATCCGCAGAGCTGCCGCTATCTACTAGGATCCTGCGCACCTGAAAATTGGTCACGGTCATGGTGAGCACCAGGGGGTCGTCATGGGGGTGTTCGATTCCCTCTAGGTCCTTATCTGAGAAAGATATGACCTCGTTGTCGCCTTGCTTTGGCACTTTGGATGGGCGCATCTCGTCGAGGTGCCTTGCCTTTCTGGCGTGGATCTTCATTGCAGAGAGTGATTCTCTACCTCCTACTAATCCTCCTAAGATGGTGTGGATCTCCCCCACGGGGTGTTGGTCCTCTTGATTGTGAGGTGGTGGTGCTTGTTCTCTGCTAGCAACATACTGGCGTAGGTGGCCATGGTGGATGAGTTCCTCAATTTATTTTTTGAAGTCATAGCAATCGTCGGTGTCATGCCCATAGTCGCAGTGAAAACGACAATACTTGTTAGGATTTCTGCGATAAGGAGGAGACTTCATCTTCCCTGACCACTTTATAGCGGGGTCATCCTGGATCTGGAATTGGATGTGCCCGACAGTGACATTGAGGGGAGTGAAGGCTTGTCGGTTCCTCTAAGGAGCAGGACCTAGCCTGTCTTTGACAGGAACCTTCTCTGTTCTGCCGCGTTTGTTACTGGTCTTTTTCTTGTTTTCCCTCTCCCGTTCCTTCCTCTTTTCCCCTACTCTGGATGACTCACCTTGCCTGGCCCTTGTGATATCTTCAACATTCATGTATTTCTGGGCCTTTGCTAGCAGTTTCGACATGCTCTTTGGTGGGCGCTTCATCACTGAGAAAAGGAAACTTGAAGAGCGGAGGCCTCCCAAGAAGGCAGGCATCGTCATTTTGTCGTCGGGCTCATCAACTTGGAGTACCTCCTCGTTAAAACGAGTGAGGTAGCTTCTCAAGCTCTCCTCCTGGTCCTGCTTTATGTTAAGTAGATGGGTGACAAGCTTCTGGTGGCGACGCCCCCCAATGCAATGCGATATGAATGATCTGCTCAGCTCAGCAAAGGAGGCGATGGAGGCTGGGGAGAGCTTAGCGAACCATTGTCGTGCGGACCCCTTCAATGTGGTTGAGAACGCCTTGTACATGATTTCGTCTGGAATGTTGTGCAGCTGCATCAGAGTTTTGTAAGTGTCGAGGTGATCTAATGGATCTTTTGTTCCGTCAAAGGTCTCCACGGATGGCATTTTGAACTTTTAAGGGAGGGGATAGTTCGTCACGTCAAGCTTGAAGGGCATGTCTGTACGCCTTACCAGGTAGTCTATTGTCTCGGGTCCCTACGCCTTCATGGCATTGAAGTCGTCACCCAATTGATTTTGCACTTCCTTGATTTTCTCGTCTCAATGGTTGGGGGGTCCCCTGGAGTGATCATAGAAATGACTCATGTGCTTCATGCTTTGGTTCTCGCCCTTATCTTCCTGAAGATAAGGGTCCTCACCATGAAAAACAGGAGGATGAGGAGGTGGAACTCCCTCATGAAGGGCTCCCCTGTGTGGGGCGCCCAAGGGGACTCCAAAGGGGGAGCCCAGGTGTGCTGCAACAAGGTGTGGAGCTCCTTGATGTCCAGGGCGTGGAACTCCTCGGAGTCCTCCATGCTGTGCACTTCCAGGTTGTGCTCCTCCTTGTCCACCGAGCATGAGTTGTAGTATCTGTTGGTTTTGGGCTACCAGCTGCTACATGATCTTCAACATTTACTAAAGATTTGGAGCTGGAGCATTCAGGACAGGGTTGGTAGGTGGAGGAGCAACCTCCTCCTCTCGTGGTGGATTGTCTTCGTGTTAGTTCATGGACCTGGTAGTGATCGTCATTAGTTCAGCAAATGGAATGTTTATGAGTGAGAATTTTGTCGCTTCTCACAGCCGGCGCCAAACTGATAATGCACAAAATAATTTTGCACACCACCTGTCAAGTGTGAATAAATAAATGCAAGAAATAATATAAGGAGATGGAGAGACACAAGCAATTTATAGTAGTTCGGTCAACTCGATCTACATCCACTCTTGAATGACTCTGATCGCCGAGTACTTTATTAACTCAAGGTTGTGGGAAATAGAGAACACAAGCTTTTTGGGAGAGAAGAGAGTCATACTCAGGTAAAAAGTGATGCCCTCCAAGTGTTGGTGGGGCGTGCAATTTATAGTATCCCCCTAACAGGTTGAGACTATTTTTCAACAACTAAGCAACCATCTCGATGGAGCTCACAATTTCTTCTCAACGGGCGAGGTGGTTGAGGAGCTCTCCATGAAATGCGATCAAAAATAAGATGAGGGTGGACCGTTTCCTTTTACAGTGCAGATAAGGCCCCCATGCTTTCCCTCTTGATGACATGGCTAAGTAGAGAGTCTGACTGGTCTTAGACTATGTTGGGCTTGGTGGATCTTTAATGAGGTTGAACTTCTCAATTGGGATTTAGACTTTTCACATAAATTGAGCCATTTGGATTTGACCCATCAAAGGTGACTTGGTTTCCATCCTTCATTGACTCGAGTTTTCATTGCAACATAAGGGACATGATTCAAAATCAAAAGCTAAATATTTGAGATCATTCAAGGTTCTATTGTTTCATAATTTTAAATTCTTTTGTTATATATTTTAATTATACTATATATTTTGTTTGTTTGGTTGTTATATATAGTTATAATAATTTAATAATATAGCGCCTAGAAGACAATTAAGTGGATATGAAAAATTAAAAAAAGAAAAATAGACAACTAATAGAATATCAAAAAAGATCTCTTGATAATTTTGTTATTAGTAACAAAAATAATGTAACAAAAAATTTAGATGAAAATTTTGAAAATGAACAAGTAGATAATGAAATAGAAGAGAATAAAATAAAAAATATTGAAATAGAAAATATTGAAATAAAAGATAATGAAATAGAAGATAATGAAATAAAAAATATTGAAATAGAACATATTGAAATAAAAGATAATAAAATAGAGAATAATGAAATAGAAAATATTGAAAAAGAAAATATTTTATGGCTTAGATTTATTTTTAGAATTAAATATTTTAAAAGAAATTTTATAAACGAAAGAAAATACTCAAATTGAGATACTAAATTATATAAAAAAAAAATTAGATTCTTTTCCAAATGCATGCATTGTTTATAGAATATTATTAATAATATTTATGACAGTTGCTTCTGCAGAATGAAACTTTTTAAAATTAAAATTAATAAAATCTTATTTAAGATTGACTATGTCATAAAAAAGATTAATTAAATTAGTAATATTATCTATTGAAAAAGATATAGTAGCAAAACTTGAATATAAAAATTTAATCAATACTTTTGTAACTCAAAAAGTAAGAAAAATTAATTTTAAATAAAAATAATAATAATAAACATAAAAGGCTTCATTTAAAAATACCGCTTTAAACTCCAAATTATCTTAAACCACCTCTGATTGGATAAAGAATCTCCAAAAGCTTACACTTTACTAAGAAATTTCCAAACATCTAATCCAACGATGTGAGTTGTATGGGTTACCACAATTCTCCGATTAGGACTACAAGTATTCATGTAGGACCTATGAAACTTTGGGTAACGTGGATACCAAAGCATTGCTAGTGTGGACTTATCCAATCCTAAGTGAGGTGGGTTTTTAGGGAATGGGTCTCACCATGTTAGTTCAGGTCATCCAAGTTATAAAGTTTATACTTGTCCAACACTTCATACACAATTCACCAACCACAGTAGACGTTTAAATTAAAATGATCAAGTGACGTTGACGTTGATCTATTTAAATTAAGTAGATTATCGCACTTTTAAAATGCAACAAAAAGTAATAATAGAGAAAAAATAAGTTAGACTTAAAATTCAACGGGACTAATATTGTTTAATCCAGATCGAGACAATGATCAAAACGCTGCAATGAACTCCTTCAATTTTGAGCGGAATTCTATCGTTTAGACTATCACCATCCCATTTTTGTTGTTTTAGAAAAGAATTCAAAAATTAATAATAAATTATAAGAGATTTTGAATTTAGTGTCGTCAATTTTGTTATATTTCATATGACACGTGTTTTTATATTAATTAGTTAGATTATAAATTTTTTTATTTTTGGTAAATTTCGTATAATTAAAGATTTTGTTTCTATTATTGGGACGGTTAGAGTTTTGGTCGTGCTTATTTCCCTATATAATATGAATTATTCGGTCAATAATATAAATTTTCAAAAGAGTAAATTGCACTTTACCCCCTAAACCATCATCTTTTTTTCACTTTGCTCTCTCAACTATCAAATTTTTTATATTGCACCCTCAACTATGAGTTTGTTCATGATCTCCTCGTTACTGTTGCATCTGATGTGGGACTCCACCCTAATCAATATCTAAGACTATGGATATGTGTTTGGATGTTAATGTAAATGTAAAGCAGCATTTCTTACTTGAAGAATTGTGTAGGTGTTGCAGCCATCACTGTACTGGCCCCATCATGCAACTGTTGGTAATAGTCTTCACCTTTCATTGAGAGCTTTACTTTCCTTTTGTTCACAGCTGCAACTACAACACGAACCAAACCCATGAGTGGGCTCCCTTGTGGCCTAACATATCGATAAAAACGACTCCCAAACAAGAAAATGGCTAATCCCAGTACATTGACTGCAACACAAATCCCGAACCCCGACGCCCAGCTCACATTGTCTTGAACGTAGACGATGGCCGTGGAGCTTATGACAGAGGGTATGTACAGGGCAACAAGATACCAGTTGAAGAAAATGCCTCGGTGCTTTGGCTTATCGAATTGATCTGCTCCCATTGTTGCTAGTGTGAAGCGTGTACCCCCCACTCCTAAAGCTGACAGAACTAGACCAGCATAGAGGATTATTAATTGGATTTTTGATGGGTCTGAGCACAAGTATGATCCATTTCCACATTTGGAAGGCCTCAAAGGTTCAAGTCCTGCAGTTAGGACTAAGAGTACCATACCCTGCAAGCACATGAAAAATTAATTTCGAGTCAAATATTTTCTTTTTAATCATGCAAATGAGAAAAGAAACCAAATTCATCATAAAATCACGATAACCAAAGCGCGAAATTGAAATGGTACATTAAAACGTTGTTTCATCTCATTAAATTTCCTCGTAAGAGTTGGATTCTTGAAGCAAAAATATTTAGTTAATTTTTTGGGTTTTCGCACTTTGCACCCTGAAAGATTTTAAGATTCTCACTATACACTTTTAAAGATTAAATTTTTTCACATTGTGCCTTCAATGTATCAAAAATGTTGCAATTTTGGCATTTAATTAGCTTCCGTTATTTTTTTCGTCAAAAGACAACCATTGATACTTGCGAAAAAACTAATAGAAAAATAATAAAAGGGTCACATTGCAACACTTTTGATGTATTGAAAATGCAATTTGAAAAATTTATTCTTTGAGCGTATAAAGTGAAAATCTTAAAAAATTTTAGGGTATAAAGTGCAATTCATCATTTTTTTTTTTTTTTAGCCTTTGGACTTCAATTACATTTTTCCTATTTTAAGTACTCTTTTGGGTAGCTTATATTTTGCATTTTCGATTTTATATTTTCCTGGGTTAGCTCAATTTCTTTCAAATTTAATTGCAAATCTAATAATTGATATATTTACAAGTACAAGTACATGTTTACAATCTAAGATACATATGGTTTACTATAGAAATTGACATATTTTTCCTTTGAAATTAATTTCAAATTACTTGATAATGTTGACGAGTTCAAATTTAAACCAATTGTGGTACAGTTCATGAGTTAAGCCCTAACTATTGAAAGGCAGGCCAGAATTAGATCATACTCTCAATCCAATTCAAAGCCTAAGAGTTCAGAAAAAGTCAAACGCATGTGGAAGAACAATCAACAGGATAATCATGACTCCAAGAGGGTGTTTTATCCCCAATTGTAGCTAGTCTCCCTAATAAACTAGTACCTTAATACTTACGTCACTGCCTCAACTAGAGTTCTGTGCCTATAAATTATAAGACTCCTACGCATGAGAGTACATGAGTATAAAATCTCATACACTACATCTTGAGCATACAATGTCCCCTCTCTCTCCCCAACTACCTTTTGCTCTATCATTAGTACAATTTGTTTTTGACTACGGTCATGGTCGATCGTTTTCAATGGTTAGGTCACCTAGACTCAATCAATTAATATTTATCTCTTATTATTATTTATTTTATTAATTACTTTACAACAGATACTCGAATCATTAATTATACATGAATTTACTTTTATGCACCGTCCATTGTCATTATTAAATCTTGCTTTCTATCTATGAAGCTGTCTTGAAACTGCCATCAAGCGAAAAAGACTAAAGACCACTTTAATCATTGGCGGACAAAGTGTGTGTGTGTGTGTGTGTGAGAGAGAGAGACTATTATTACCAGTAAAGAGATAAGGGATGAGATCCATATGACGGAGAAACAGCCTAGATAGGAGTCGGCGATGATTGCTCCGATGATCGGAAAGATAGTGATGAAGCCATTAAAAATATTAAAAATTTTAGCAGCCTCGATGCTCTTCACATTGTATTCCCCTATCAGATACACAATAAGGTTCGAAACCCATCCTCCTGCTGCCAGAGACAAAGTCCCCATGGTTGCTGCTTTTCACAAAAAAGATCATGGCTGTTATATAGAATCATGGTATAGAACTATTTGAAAAAAAGAGTACAGTACTGAAAAATAATTTATAAGTCTTCGATTGATTCATTTATAACTACAAAACGACACCATGTTACACTGCTTTATTATAATTTTTTCCCAAAATAACAAATGTTATCGAAAAAGTAAATTTTCTGTGCTATAGTTGGACCCAATATTGTGTAGTTGTGCTTGTGTGTCTGTGTGTGTATGAGAGAGAGAGAGAGAGAGAGAGGAGAGAGACCTATGATGAACGGAAAAGTGATCCAACCGCCGGGCTTGCGGCCGGTAGTAGCCAGTTGTGCTGCTTCAGTTCTGGTGTCCATTATGCAATTAACTGGAAGTAGTGTGTTTAACACCATGGTTGAACTATGGTAAGGGCTATATTTATAGATTGTTTTTATTTGATTTTTAGGTCTAAACATATTACTCTTTCTATACTCCATCAGTGACAGTGAGGCCCAATATATCTCACGCACACGTAGCCAATTATTTTTTAGATAAATTACACCGACACCTCTGTAGATTGGTTTAATTATAGAGACATCCCCTTGGTTTTTTGAAAAAATCACTGGCACCCTCTATAGTTTATATATGCATTTCACTTACCCATGTAATATTGTATGTAGAATGCCTATTTTACCCCTGAAGCCTTCAAATATTAGACCTACTTTAACCTTGTAATTGGAACATGTGTTTTTTTATTAATAAACCGTGTTTAAGTAAATTGCATGACATAATTGAAATTGTGCAGTACAATCAATACCAAAAGGAGAGTACTCACTACAAAAAATGCAATTCCAGAATATCAAAAACCCTAATTTCCTGCACAAGTTTGAACTTCTTAGATATAACTGTTAATATGCCATATACAACCCATAGTCTACTGCACACACAAAAAAAGACTGCAACAAAATAACATTCTTCCAAAAAGAAAACAGTATCTATCTTCACAGTATGCTTCTATGTTCACAGTATCTATCTTCACTGTCAAACTATGGCACCTAATTCAAAGAACCTGCTGCTCCTATTCCCTCACCTTGTACATTGGCTGAGCTTTCTTGTGATGCATGAACTGCACCTTTTCCTCTACCTCTACCTCTTTTTCTTGATGTCTGGAACAAAAAAATAAGTCTTCAACATTACAAACTTAATTTTTATGGGAATTTGATTTCCAAAAAATCCAATTTCTATACCTATACTATGACATTGCTTGTGCCTTGTTCTGATTATGTGCCCCCATCCTCATTCCCAGCATTTCCTCTGCCTTGTGATCCCCTTGTTGGTGCCCACTGACATATTTTCCTGTTGTGTCCAAATTCCCTACATATCACGCATCTCACTGCTAGGTTCCTCCTAGCTATATTTGTCCTAGTTGCTGCCTCATCAGGCTCTCTCCTCCTGTTTTTCTTTGGTCTGCCTGGAAGTCTTCTCAAAGGAGGAGGATCCAATGGATCACCAAGAGATGAGGGTCATTTTCTTATATCACAAATTGGGTTACTTTGAAGTTCACATGCCTTCAGAAATGCAGCCTTCTTCAAGTAGTCATCACAAAAATCCTCAAAGTTTAGTCTTTTATGTGAAATAGCTTGAATGGCATGCATCATCACTTTTGAAATCCATGTAGATGTTGCTTCAGTACAAACTGTATCCCTAACACATGTATGATCACCTCTCAATGTTGTCACCTTGTATGCACACCATCCTGAAGGGGGGATGCATGAATCCTCCAATTGCAACCACCATTTTCACAATGACATGTCACCCTTGTTTTCTTATTTTTGTCCCTAATTAATTTAAAACCTTCTTGCACTGCATAATCTCTAAGAATCTCTCAGAAGGGATGCACATCTCTAAACAAATGGCCAACTTCAAACTTGATAGTCCCACCATTTTCACAATGACATGAACACAAAAATGTAAAGTAACTCAGAAATAACAAATGTGTAATTAGAAATAATAAGAAATAACAAAATAACTGAGAGCTAGCATATATCAATTAATAGATCCAAACACAAATAATGTTCCAATTTACAAATTAGAGATGAAGGAGGTGATAAAATATTTTTATGGGATTCTTGGTGGAAAAGAGGTCCATGGTGAAGACTTTCACCTAGGAAGTATTGGGGATGGATTTAAGTAGGGGTGTTCACCCTACCCTACGAGTAGGAAATATGTTCTTCCGTTTTATAACCTGATACTTTGCAGAAGAGTTTTTTCTTGGCCTACCCTACCCGACAGGTGTGGTATTCCTATCCGATTAATCGGGTAGAAAGTAGGGTAGGGTAGGAAATCGGGGTAAAAAATTTTGTAACAATTAATTTTTAGATCATTTTAACAATTTAATTAAATAACATGCACCAATTTAACAACACAATAAATCAATTAACTCTAAAATCTAAAACAACTACATCAAGAATTATAATAAAACATAAGAAAGTATGAACATCAATCTACCATAATTGTTACACAAATATAATAACAATTAATTTAAATTTAAACTTTAAATCATATGAAATAAATTAAAATTATAATTGCTTCGCCTGTGGTTAGGGTTTAGGATTTTTTTAGTTTATATATATATTAAAAAATTATTGCGGGTAGGGTATGATAGGAATGCGAAAATGGATGGTTATTCCGCATTCCACCCGAAAATTGTCGAAAGACTAAAAACTCTTTCATATTTCTACCCAATTTTTGCGGTTAACCGTTCAGTAGGGTAGTGTAAAATAGGGTAGAATAGAAACTTGTGGCCGATCAAAATTTTGAATAACCCTAGGTTTAAGGACATGAAAAGCATTGGAAAAAAAGAAAGTATTGTGGACCATAAAAGTAAGTGGAATTCTTATGCATCTGGAAGCAATTCTTACTTTTCTAGTTGCTGAAGAAGCCTTGGCGTCTTTGCTAGTGGTAGGGCCCATCAATTGTTGGTGGTTGAAAGATTATGAAGACTTTGTGTAATGTATGGATTCTTGGGTTGGAAACTTGGAATTACAGTAGGCATGCAAAGGGAAAGCATTTTCTAGACCCACTATATGAAGACAAAATAACATTATTATGTTTATGATGGAAAGGATGAACAAATTTGAAGAAAACAAGAAGTTTCACGGAAAACACAAAATAATCCAATTTGTAAAAGCCCTGATTTTAATGCTAATTTTTTTCACAGTAATTTTTTTTTTTTTACAATAAATTTCACACATGCCTTAATTTATATGTTGTAATCCAAAAACTATAATCAATATGAAACCATGACTAACCTCAACTACCAAATGTGACAAACAATGAAGAAAGGTTGTTCGACTTCCCTTGAATTTCTTCTTTGATAGCCTTCTTGTATTTTTTGTGGATTAGAGCTCAGTTGGAAGAGAAGAACGAAGAAAAAATAGGGTCATGTGGTTTCATTATCTGTCAAAAAGAAGCTCGATTAGAAAAGAGGAATAGGAGAATAGTTTACAACTATTCAGTTTTTCATAACTAGGGTTCCCACTTTATATAGGTGAGATTAAAAGAGGGTTTTGTTAAATCATGGTTTGATTAAATATAGTTTGGTAATATTATATTAACGGGTAGTTATGTAAAATTGTCATTTTCATTAACAACGTTCAACAAATTCTGGTAGGGGGTGTCAGTGATATTTAAAAAAATTGAGGGGGTGTCTCTATAATTAGACCAATCTATAAGGAGTGCCAATATAATTTACCCTTATTTTTTTGGGTCACCCTGCATTATTGAGAATTACGCTTATTTTTTTTGGTCACCATGCATTATTTAGAATTTGGATCAAAACAAAGGTAAATTATATTTTGTACCCTTAAAGATTTAAGAATTTTTATTTTATACTTTTAAAGATTAAATTTCTCACATTGCATATTCAATGTATTAAAATTATTACAATGTGACCCTACCGTTAACCTCCATTACTCTACGTTATAATAACTTTATTATATTTAGGATACAATATAAAAAAAATAAAATTTTCTCAATCTTTTGTAGTACAAAATGTGATTCCCCAAAAACAAACACACTTCCGACTGTTACATCTCACCAACTCCCCCAAAAAATAATATGACAAGATGTTATTCTTTTATGGATTCCATTTTATACCTGGGGTTTTGACCAGAAACAATCAGTCTATTTTGAGAGTGTATGTATATATATATATATATATAGTTGAAAGTAGTTGGTGTTTTGGCTTCTTCTAGGAAGCAAATAATATTTAATTAATTATCAGTTGTGTATCTTGATAATCGATCTTATGAATATTCTAGGGCATGTTTGTTTTCGGTTTTAGAGTGGTACAAGCACATGGGATGAATAAAAATAGTTTAGAATCTTTTTTATATCGGGTTTGTTATATTTTTATCGGTTCGCTTATAATATTTGAAATTAATATCGGCCTGGATGCTGCAGTATAAATAAACCCATTTAAGAGACATTATTCAATACCAACAGAGAGGTGGTGTTAAAGTGAAGTAGAAAACTAACGTGGTACTAGATTAGTAAATTACAGTATTAGTCATTCTGATGCCTAATGTTCAAATTCAAGACAAGGCATTAAAGTCAATTTCGATAAAATAAAATCTTTACTTTTGTTGTGGAGACTACAAAAAAAAAAAAGTTTACAATATTGGTCTTTCAAGTGTCTAATAATCTAAATCAGACGGATGGTATTTACGTCAATTATCAGATATAAGCATCACTTTTATGTGGAACTAACATGCATTACAAAAACTATAAGCTGCAAGTTTAAAAAAGACATTAAATTATATTTTCCATACCCATGGCGTTGGAGAGGATGGGAAATAGAACTCCAATCGCATCTATCTTTTTCCTTAAAACAAACATATCCCAAGAATAACCCAGCCCACTGAACAAGGTGATCTTCCAAATGCCCCTTTAATCTATTTCATTGTCTTGCAGATGGAAAACATTAATTGCATACAATTTAAGAATCTAATCAATGATAGTTGTTGGATTAAATATGTAGTTCATTCAACTTTAGAATTCACAACTAATATGGTGGTTGTAATAAATAACATATAATAGGGGACTCAAAGCCTGTAGACTCTTTCTATTCTAATTATGTGAGAACACAAGTTGTGTCTAGGGCAATGAAGGAACCTGTGCGTTTAGCACAATAAATTGAGCAATACATCTATTTGGACATAATTTTATTTAATCCATTGATATCTTGAATCTAGTTCAAATTTTCGATTAGCCACATTTTTTTACCTTATCCGACCATATTGAACTGCTAGCCGAAAAAATCAGGTAGGACTGTGTAAGAGTTTTTGGTCTTCCGATTAAATCAAATAGGAATGCAGAATAGTTATTAATTTCCGTATTCGTATCCTACCCTACCCTACCCGCATTAATAAACTAAAAATCTTAATTCCTTAACCATATGGTTTAAATTTAAAATAATTGTTATTGTATTTGAGCAACAATTATGAGGATTAATGTTTATGTTTTCTTATGTTTTATTGTAATTGTTGTTGTAATTGTTTTAGATTTTAGTATCAATAATTTATTGTGTTATTAAATTGGTGCATGTCATTTAATTGTCTTATTAAAATGATTCAAAAATTAATAACTATAAAATTATTTACCTGATTTCCTACCTGACCTCCTGCCTGATTAATTTGGTCGGAAGTCGGGTAGAAATACCTCAATTAATTGGATAGGGTTGGCCAAAAAAAAATTCTTTTGAAAAGTATCAGGTAGAAAGATGAAAGATCATATTTCCTACTCGTAAGGTCGAGTGAACACCCCTATTTGAATCAGAAGTGGATTCCAATTAATATTTGTGTCAACTGTCGATCCAATGCTAACAAATCAGATACAATAGTAAAGAGTGATTGTAGGATAAGGCTGGAAATAATATTTTTCAAAAAACAAATATTAAAAAAAAGTAAACGTGCCACATTTTTATTGGTTGAAAAGCGACCCACGATTAGGGTTGATAATTTTTGACAATATGAAAACATGACTCAAAATCATGACTCAAAATCGATATAAAATTAGGGGGTTAGAGTTGATTATTTCTTAATATGAATTCGTATATGATACGACTTGTTAACACGAATAATAAATGGATGAGGTTAATGTCAAACATGAACAGTACGAAATTGATACGATTAACACGTTTAAGTCGTGTTAGAAGAACAAAATGCTAATTTTTTATTATATATTACGAATAGTGACCTAATTCTTGTACAAAAATATATATTTTTACTCATTTTTTTTATTATATTTATTAAGTTAATTTTTAGTTTATAAAAAAAAATATGAGTATAAGTTCGATTAAGTGATAATAAAATTTTAGATATAAAATTGAGAGTTAAATTTTTTATTCACAAATTATATGGGTTAACACGAATACGATACGAAAATAAATAGGTCGACAAGACACGATTAATTAAACGGGTTAAATTAGAATTAATTAGTGCCCAACCCAATCTCGAAAAATACAATACAAATCCAACTTGACCTGACCCGATGGCCACCTCTACCGACGATTGTATCATTCAATCTGGCGTAACATGTCAACAGGAAAGTTAAGGAAGGTAGTTGTGCTTCGAAAATATGATCCCTCTTGAGTGTATGATTAATATGACTTTTCGAGATACACGTGTTTAAGGTAAGTTTTTTTTGGTAAGAAATACACATCAGAAACCATAGAGTCAGGAGGGGGATTAATATAAATATTTAAAGTAGTTGGCGTTAGGCTCCTTCTAGGAAGCAAATAATAAATAATTAATTACCAGTTGTGCTAACAGACAGGGCTAAAACCTTTCTTAGCCCCACCAGTTGAGCAACTTTTAAATACAAACCCAATTCATTGATGACAAACAAAGTCAACGAGCCAACCACAATAGATTCTCTTTCATTACTTGTATTATTTGGCAACCAACCAGTAATTGCTACCACAAAGGATGAGTTTACGTAAATGCTGCCAAGATCTTTGGATTATGACCATATATGATATTATATTTATTGAGCTAACTGGTAGAGAAGAGATCTCTCTCTCTCTCTTGGGGCTCGATGAACATTTTTTGGCATCGTTCACATGCAATTTGTGATAGCGTAACAGTTAATGTTATCTATGCTCGTACCTAATACCAAGACTTTTTAATCCAGCCTATGACCGTCCCTAGTAATATTTACTTCAAACAAAGGTATTAAATTAACACTACCACTCCATATTCCCCCAAAAACCACCCACACCAGGCAGGGTGCTCACGTACGTCAACTTCAGGCAAGCTTGATCTACAATATAATATGATTGATGGCCCAAGGCTTGAAATTGCCAGAACAAAGTTTCAACACAGAGAGAGAGAGAGAGTTTGAAGTACTTTTAGGGAAGAAAATGACCATATCACTGATTGCTATCACCAGTGTCAGCAAGAGAGGCCAAAAACTACCAGCCCGGTGCCAAGCTACAGCTTCCCAAAATTAAAAGCGTAACATTTTAAGACAAAAGCAGGCCATCATTCCATTGCTCAACAAGCTTAGGCATCAGCGAATCTGCAAAAACAAGGCAACATATTAGGAATAATTGGCTCTGCAAGAAAATTGCCAAGGAAACTTGGACAGAAGAATATTTGATGCAACTAGAAATTATGAAAATTACCCCAGTTCAGATAGCTTCAAATGTGCTTCTGCATAATCTGCGAAGAAGGCATCTTCGTCCTGAAAAGAAAACCACACAATCAACAACTCTGCCAAACAAAAAAATCTGAATCAATTGGAACTACATGTTAGTAAAAGATTTTAGGGTAAAATAAATGGTCACCGAACTATGCACTCAGTCTTACTTTGATTCTTGAACTCTCAACTGTATCATTTTACTCCTTAAAGTTTCAATTTGTTTTTAATGATTTATTTCACCACCGGTAATGTGTGGAAGAGGGTAAGCTTTCAGGTCCAAGGGGCACAATCCTTGCCAAGCTATTTGCAAGACAGTGTCAGACTTCAATCCCAACATTTGGCTTGACCGGATTGTAGACGGGAGGTAGTTGGTAAGGGATAAAGATAGGTTGACGTGCAGGTAGGGTGAGGGGTTGAGGAGAAATTTGACTAACTTGGTTCTTATTACCTAACTGAAGTCAAAAGTGGCAGTCATCATCAACATATATATTACCCTGGGAACCACAGATATAGACCCAGATGTCATATTTAATACAAGAACACGGGAATAGGACA
>CAUOFW020005447.1:159925-171148 GCA_963454935.2 Ilex paraguariensis
CCCCCCAACCACAAAAAGTATCCGTGCTTCCTAGATATTAACCTATCTATTTATATCCAGATGGGAGTTATTGATTGGACAGTTTAAAAACAATTTACCCATCAAAAAGTTTAAAAACGATTTGAAATTTTAAAAACTAACATGATATAGTTAGAAGTCGAGGGATAAAAATAAGACTAAATACATATTTCGAGGATCGCCAACGTGTTTCAACCAAGAACTATTAAAGAGTGGGGGGATGTGGGATATACGAACCACTGCATATTTGTCAACAAGCGGGCGGAATTCAGGGTCAGAGAGAAGTGCTTTGTCAGATGGAAGCTGTAGAAGTCCTTCCTTCTCTCCACTCAGGAGTTCCCTGTTAGAAGTAGAAAAAAAAGATACCGAGTGATAATATGAGATTACTTGCATAGTTTATCATATTGAGAACAACTGACAGTAATGAATAAAGTAATATGCTATCAGTATGTCTTACTTAAAGTATGAGTTATCAAAGATGAGAGGGTTGATGGTCCAGGGTCCCTCAAATCCAGAACGCTCCTTGTGGCACCTTCCCTGAAAAATTCATGAACACGTAACATCCTTTTAAAAAATTCTAACAAGTACCACGTAGCAGAAATTAATGATACAAGCAATAAGTCAAAGGCAACATGAAATTGGAAGCTGGTACTAACCAGAGTATGGCCACCGGAAAGAGCAACAATGTCCTTGTCTGTAAGACCCATCTGTTTAACAAACACATCCCTTAAGTGGTCGGATCCTGAAACATAATACAGAATGTTATAAGGACAAGGAATATATTGTGCACCTACAAGCTAGACCTTTACCTTTCTAACTCTAGTTTGCTTCCCATTTACAAAAACAATTGCTAAAAGTGCAACATACTTACCCTTGGTAGCATCAGGTAAGCGGCCTTCAACCGGTGGCTCGCTCTTGTCCTGCGATATGAAAAGGGATATGATTACCATAAGCTGAGCTACATGCCATAGGAAGAAAATTGACACTTCTAACACAAACTTGGCAAACTAAGTGAATGTAATTCATGTACTCAAAGAAAGAGGTAGGCCCAACAGTGATCAAAAGGAAAATAACAAAGTGTGCATCCATTGTTTTAGATTTCCACATTTTATTTCCAAGAACAACAAGGCTGAAGTTTCTACTATCATACCAAAAAGCAAGAATGCCTGTGCCATCTTATTCTACAGAAAAGCAACCGCCATACAAGACCCTTCAACAAGAAGGAATCAAACAAATAATGCACAAAAACCCTGGAGGTTCCTTTAATTTATGCACCTTAACCTAATTGTTCATCAAGCAATCAACTACAAACAATTTCCTTCGTCTTAAGAAACAGCACATACATCCATTGACTTCATTCATGCCATCTAGTTTTTAGCAGCAATAACATAGTCTAAAGAACGACTAATGCTGAAAAAGAATAATCCTCGTTTATCAGCATTAGTGTACTACAGAAGACCAAAATCTTTTTCTAAACCATCTATTAATGTCAAAATTTGAAAAGCCAATAGAGCAAGACAGATAAATGATTAGGGGTTCCATTGATAGGGTATCAGTGACTCAGTGGAAGACCTTTTGCTACTCAAGTTGGACTCATGACTAAGTTTGAGGGGCATAGGTATTAAACGGGGAATAAGGAACTTCAAGATAAGGCCATCCCTTGTGCTCAGTCATGTAAGTATGGAGAGTCAAAATAACTTACTTGACTTTTCTTCTGTACCCCAAAAAAAAAAGAAAATGACTTACTTGTAAATGGGTAGGGAGTCCTTTTAATGTTTGATGAAGTATGCACATGGGGTAGCGAGTGTGTGTTGAGTTGCGATTGAGTGCCTTGTTGGCTAATTGTTGCAGTTGTCAACTTGTCAACTTACCAGTTTTGTCAACTTGTCAAATTTTCTTTTTTGGGTCCTATCGAAATCTCCACATCAACCTCTTTGGAGATCGTGATCTTTAGTTTATCACAAGACAAAGGATGTAGTGTAACCCAGGCACTACTTCCATCGCTCGATCTCGGAAGGAAAACTGATGTGGTAGGTTATTGAAAAACCAAGAGAAGAATAACAAGACAAGTTGACAAAACAATTCTCACTTATCGAAATTTTCCCACAAGTCACCTAAGCACAAGACCACATGTCAAAGACAAGCAATACATACCACCAAACAAACCCCATCACATGTGTACCAACACAGCTACACCATCAAATTTGTCAAATGAACACCTCTCCCTTATCTGGAGGGCACTCCCCCTTGCACTCACAGATTAGGCACGATAAGAAGCCCACTTTCCCAAAGGGCCCTCATTATTTATTCTGCTTTCTGAAATCAATTAAGATATTGGCTTAAGCCTCGGAAGACCCATCAACACCCTGTCCAAGGTCGAGCTTAACCAATCTACCAAATTTGGCACATCTCGAGCAGGTGTGCGCATAGATACCCGTCCCTTGAGTTGGGATCGCATGACCCAAAACGGGGTGAATTCGCAATCTAAATCACTTAAATTCTTGATCCCAAATTGTGATTGAAATCCTAAAATAAATACTAGTTAACTATGCGTATGTGAATGTATAATATCCACCATGTACCCAAACTAAAAAAGCAATCCTACAGAAAATAAGCCACAACAACGCAAACTAATATATCAACTAAGCCTACAACCATCGCACTGCGTTTCGGAAGATGTAGCACACCATATACACGTATCAAGTAACATTGTGTGTGTGACTCTAACTTGTCAATCTACCAAATTTTGGCAAAAACACACACGATGGCAATTCTACCAAAATATTGACGCTAAAAAACTTTGGCTTCTTTAACCCCAATCAAAACAAGGACAATGATTGAAAGATATCTAACCTCCTAGTGACCAAAATGCTCTCATCTATGGTCAATTCAACAACAATTTAGAATGTCAAAGGTCTAAGAAAGATAAGATTACCCACATACCCCACCAATGAAATTAACAATTATAGACCATAATTTCTCCAAAATTCAGTCAAACTCGATGTCAATTCTACATTTGAGGAGCATAATTATAATAAGAAAAAAAGATCTTCATGATAAGGCCTTCCCTTTTGCTCAATCATACGGACCAGCCATGTGAGTATGGAGAGTGAGAATGACTTGGTAAATGTAAAGGGAGACCCAATCTATAAAGATAGAGATGTTGGGTGACTTATGCACATAGGGTAGCCAGTGGTGATACCTGCTTGCATGTGGACTTGTAATTGAACAACTTGTTTATTAATTGCATTAGTGATCAACTTGTCAAGTTTCACAAAGAAAGGTAGGCAAAATAATTCTCGCGACACAAATCGTTTCAGAAATAACAAAACGAGTACTAAAATATATCTTGTAGTATAAGATACACTCAATTTAGAAAATATATTAACAAATACATATATCCAAATTAATACAAATATTAAAGACAAACAACCCTTCATCTTCATGACAGAGGTCGAAATAGTAAGAATTTCTTCTATCTAAAGAAAAAAAGGAGGAAAAACAGAAGATGATCGCATAAAAAAAAGAAAACGATCGTGTGCTCTCTCTATTTGAGATCAAATTACAAAAGAAAAATACAACCTATAAGACAGAACATCATTTCACCATTGAGGTTAGGTTAAAATAACAGGCTTACAAAATGAAGATGTTTTACTGTGTAGAATATGAAATAAAAAAGGCTTGTGCATATTATTTTTTCATTATATTGAAACGTATCATACAATGTTGGCAACATGATTGTCCATTCTAATCAACCTTTTTTAGATCCTATCAAAATCCACCACTCGATGATCTTCCATTTTTGTGGTTGAGACTATTAGTTTATGAGTAGACTAATGATATAGAACTGTAGTGTAACCTAGTTACTACTTCCTTCACTCATATCTCTAGCAAACATGTCAACATTGGAAGTGGAGGACAAACCGATTTAGGATAGTTTGGAAAACTCAAAAGATTGAAAGACAATTTGACTACTACAATTGACCAACAAGTCACTCAAGCACAAGACCATATGGCCTATACAAGCAAGACATCCCATTGACAAGCTCTACTGGTGAATCTCCAACCTCTTTTCTCTATTTTGTAGATTGCAATTAGTGTGTCACTCCACTTACATTGGCTTGTCAAATTTGGCATCAACACTTGTAATGGAAATTCTTCCAAGAACGTTGGAGTGCAAAAGCTTCAAATTCATTAACCCAATCAAAACAAGGACAATGATTGAGATTGAGAAATATCTCCTAACAATGTCAGCGCATTGAGATTATAGTTTATAGTTGGTCTAGAATAGGCTCTCCAGCTGCCTATTGTTTGACTACCATTTGTTTAATTCAACAACAACTCTTTATGGCGGCAAAGTTCTCACCTACATTCAATTCAAAGACAATTCAATATCTAAGACCAAGAATTGATCAAAAATAAGATTACCCACCAAAGTCGCCAATGAAATCTATCTATATATATAAAAAGAACCATTTTCTTAGAAAGGAGGCCCTGAAAGCCTTTCCCTCCCTCTTTTCTATTATCTTAGATTTTTGAATTATTTAATTAGAAATAAACTAATCACATCCGACTATGTGTCCCAAATTACCAATCCTCTCCTCCCACTACCTACCTACCACTTGTTTACACTGTTTATTAAAATTACTTTTACCTCCCTGTAACTTTTCATAATTTTTGCATTTAACTTGACAAGTGAAAGATGAAAAATAATGAGCCATAACTTAAGCCCCGCTTCATTGCACGGGGTTGGCGGCTAGTAAACAAATATAGAACACATAATAGTTTCCTTGGAATCCGTTTCAAATTCAATAACTCTTTCGGAATATGTTTGACATATGAAAAACGACTAGATTGAAGAGTGTCAAGCGAAATTCGCTAACCTCCCTCCCTGGGTGGAATGGAACCTCAGGTCCTCCAGTCACTTCAACAGCAACAACTCCAGCCAACTGAAGTCAAACAAAAATAAATTCGCTACAGAGATTTCAGCCAACTTGACAGCCACATATTTGCAACTATTTTGTAGTGAGAGAGTGGGAAAGAGTTGACCTGGTAGAAATCAGCGTAGGAGAGGATGGGGAACTTTTCCTTGATGGGCTCCAATAGCCTGACGGCAATATCCAGACCATTGTTGGCTCCATGAGCCAGCTCAGCCTTGTGCCTCATTGTTCCGAACGGACCTCCGGTCTTAGACTTCACATCAAAAGTACCAGCAGAGTGCCACCTACAAGTTCATCACAATTGTCAAAGTATCAACCTCCATAAGTTAATTAAAATCTAACTAAATCTACGTAAATTAGAGGAGATCGATCGAGATAGAGAGAGAATATACGCGAGACGTAGCATGATAGGAGCACAGTTCTTCTCGGCGATCAAGCCTCTAAGCTTCTTCTTGCATTTCGCGACGGCGATCTTATAATCCTCGCTCACAGTTGGGTAGCACTTCCCCATGGCAGTGGTTCTACACAAATTTCAAACACAATCATTTCAGATTCAGACCAAATCATACAAATCATATTTATATGTATCTCTCAAAGTAAAGATCGGAGTTGCATTGAATGGTCGGAGAGATCTGTGAATCCGAACCTTTGAGAGTGAGAGAGAGAAATGGAGAGATTCAGAGTGGTAGTAGCACGAGAGTGGCACAAGCAGTCTGCGAAAGGAGGCCCAAAGAGAGAAGTGATATAAGGGTTTGGAGAGAGAAAATGATCTAGAAGCTTGTTTCAGGCCGTTGGATTAATGAGATCCTGCGGTGGATGTTCGTTATTGAAATGAATGGCTGGGATTGGTTTTGAGGGATGGCATGTACGGTTGGGATTTTGTGGTAGGTGGAAAGTGAAAAACGACAGAAAATCGGTTTATTGGGCGGAACAAACTTCGGGGTATTCAATTCTGAGTGGTACTAAATGACACGGACTTTTGTGCCGATGATCTTTTTTCCAATATTTCAAAATGACCAATAGGCCCTTCTGGTTCTGTTTTTGGATTTTCAAACGAGGATGAAAGTAGAGATTGGGTGCGTCGCGGTACACCATAGTCCTTACACTGGACAGTTTATCTTATTGGTTTTTCTTCCAATCTCTGTGGTGTTATGTACCGAGTGTGAAAATAAAACNACAGTTTATCTTATTGGTTTTTCTTCCAATCTCTGTGGTGTTATGTACCGAGTGTGAAAATAAAACATGATTTATTAATATGACATGAACACCACATAAAATTAGAAGATTTTTATATTTCTTAAGTCACTTGTTTTATGAATGAGTGGATCAGATCTAACATGATTAATAAATAATTCGAGTATGAGTGAAATTAATCAAAATAAATACACGACATGACTCGTTTATATATCGGTTATGTACGATTCATATACAACACGAATTCAATATAACACAATTTGTTAAACAGTAGTTAATAAAAAAATCGGGTATGAATGAATTACTTTTTAACACGAATCTATTAAGATCCGACATGATTGATATACCTACTCATAAAGTACACGTTGATGAAACGGAAGTTGATGGAAATAAGCTGCTTCTTACGCAACATGATCTTTTTATTTATCGTGAACATGTGTTGTTAATCGTGTCATGATTAGATTGGCACGTAGAACCCGTGAACTAATAACTCTAAATTATAATTTATTGTTTCTCAACCAAACTTATCATTTTGAGAAAAATCGTAGAAAAATCTCTACTTTTTTCACTCATCTAAGTAAAAAAACAAATCATAGAAAATTGAAGAAAAATCTCTACCAAACTTATAAACTAAAAATCCACTATTAGCTAAATAAACTAAAAAAATTCTCTAATTTTTAAAGGATTCACAGAAAACCGGGATTCAATTCAAAAAATAATAAAAGGCCTTATAAAATTTGAAAACACAAATTAGATTTTTTTTTTTTAACTAGAATAAGAACTAAATAGATTCATCTAGTTAAAATTAGTTTATTTGTACTTGCCACTAATCTAATGCATTTTTTTGGGAAATATTATACTGACCAAAAAATTAGATCAAAAATAAACCCAAATGATGTGATAAGCTACCATACTAAATAAAAAATTAATTTTAAATGAATAAAAGTGAAATAAATAATATTATTAATAAAATGTCACATCACTTAATCCCTATTTTTTCTCAATGTATATAGTATTATAAATTTTTTGTACTTATATAAAGAAGTTCGTATTATTTTGAGTTTCATGATGAGGACTAGCCAACACTAACTCATTAGTTTTCTTAGAAAATTTTCTTATTAGGTCATTGGAAAAAGAAATTTTTAAATAATAAAAAAACAAGACATAATGCATCATTGATAAGGGTGTCAATCGTGTCGTGTTATTTCGGTTTCGTAACGAAAATAAGTCAATTATAACCANATAAATTTTTTGTACTTATATAAAGAAGTTCGTATTATTTTGAGTTTCATGATGAGAACTAGCCAACACTAACTCATTAGTTTTCTTAGAAAATTTTCTTATTAGGTCATTGGAAAAATAAATTTTTAAATAATAAAAAAACAAGACATAATGCATCATTGATAAGGGTGTCAATCGTGTCGTATTATTTCGGTTTCTTAACGAAAATAAGTCAATTATAACAAAAACCGTTTAATTGATCATGTCGTGTCGTGTCAACCTATATTACTTAAATGTATTAATTATATCAATTTCGTATTGTTTGTGTTTGACACTAATTTTATATATTTATTATTCGTGTTAACGGATCATATTATATCCAGATTTATATTAAGAAATGGTCAAATTTAACCCGTTAATTCCGTATTAATTTTGAGTTTTATTTTTGTACTGTATTAGAAATTGTAATCNTAACGAAAATAAGTCAATTATAACAAAAACCGTTTAATTGATCATGTCGTGTCGTGTCAACCTATATTACTTAAATGTATTAATTATATCAATTTCGTATTGTTTGTGTTTGACACTAATTTTATATATTTATTATTCCTGTTAACGGATCATATTATATACAGATTTATATTAAAAAATGGTCAAATTTAACCCGTTAATTTCATATTAATTTTGAGTTTTATTTTTGTACTGTATTAGAAATTGTAATCCCTAATCATTCAGATTTGAGTGATTAATGTGACACTGAGTGGATACTTGAGGGATGATAATGTAATTCACCCTGTACTAATTTTGTCGAAACATTGTGCTAGCAAGCAGGAAGCGATGCAACGGATAGAAGCCTAACATGAGGCCATTTTGGTCAATTTGTTGTTAACATCTCGATCACTAGGTGTGAACGCGTTCGTGCGTGGTAGATTCCTTCCAGAGTGATTGTTAAAACAACGTGTAAACCACCGCAGTACCCGANATTCAGATTTGAGTGATTAATGTGACACTGAGTGGATACTTGAGGGATGATAATGTAATTCACCCTGTACTAATTTTGTCGAAACATTGTGCTAGCAAGCAGGAAGCGATGCAACGGATAGAAGCCTAACATGAGGCCATTTTGGTCAATTTGTTCTTAACATCTCGATCACTAGGTGTGAACGCGTTCGTGTGTGGAAGATTCCTTCCAGAGTGATTGTTAAAACAACGTGTAAACCACCGCAGTACCCAACTGACTCTCCCCTTAAATTTTCCATAGCTTGTATATTCGGCTGTTAATCAAACTAACGTACTCCAGCTTGATTTGATTTCGTTTTATTTTTGGTTTATTTAAATTTGATCTATTATTTAAATGACTTGAATTAGAACAATTTTTTAAGTTTGTTTAATTTCAATTTATTTTTTAAATAACTCAAACTTGAACAAATTTTTTAATCTTAACTCGAATTCGTTCGACTATCAACCTTACTTGTAAGCATATGCTTGATCTAGGGGTAATTTTACAAAAAATAAAATAATTTTTATATTTTTTTAGATTAAGTTATAATTTCTTGGAGTAATTCATAATCGATAGTGAAAAATTGTGATTGATCATGAATACATTTAGTCGGTTGTAATCAAGGGTTAAAATTTTGTTTCAAAACAATATTTCTGTTTCTATGGGAACAAAAACGAATCAATGATTGAAGCAAAATTCCAACGCTTCTAGTGCTTCAGAATATTTCGAGGAGTTTTGACATATTTCAACCAATATTTTGTAATATTTCATCTTGATTTAACATCCTTCAGCATATTTTGATCAATAGATGGAAATAATTTGAACAAAAAAATTTCATTTTTTAATCCCTTTTTGTTATGTTTTTGAAATTCTTTTGAGACATATCTGAAACGTTTTTTGATTTTTAAAGTAATCGAAACTATGTTTCAAAATAAAATTTTAATTTTTAGTTACAAACAAACTTTTAAAAATGATAATTTTATTTTTAAAAGTTATAATTTTATTTTTAAAAATTATAATTTTAATAATCCATCATAACATTTAAGAATGATTATATCTTTNCAGTTCAAAATCCAAGCACAACACAGCGGTTCAAAATCCAACTCAAAATTCTTTGCTTCGGTTCACACTCAATTTTTTGGTTCACGGAGGTTCACACTCAATTTTTCTTTTCATGTTCACAGTCTACTTTTCATTTTCATGTTCACAGTCTACTCAATTAAAAACCTTTTTCGGACTGAATTTTTTACATTTTTGGATTGAATTTTTTACATTTTCGGTATGTTTTTTCCTCCAGCTGCTGTTCCGGTGCACGAGTTCCTCCATCGACACTTTTCTCTTCTCTTCTCGGTCCTCGGTGCACGGTATATTTTTTTCTAATGTGGCTACTTCCACTATTCTTTTGCTTTCAAGTATATTTCTTTTCCACTGTTCTTTTGCTTTTGGTTGAATCTGTCAAAGGCACCCTCTGAATCATATGTAGTTTTGCCTATCATGCCTACATGTTGGAGTTTTCAGGTAGTGTTCCTTATGTTGTTTCGTGGGTAATAATTCATGAGTNGATTGCACTCAATCGTATCTATGCATGAGCTGCCTCACTCAGTCATACATGAGTTTTCAATCACCCATTGATCATATCCAATATACTCATGCATGAGCTATCATCCTAAGCTATGCATGAGTCTTCAATCACCCACTGATTGCACAAAGGGTTTGCTTCTTCAAGCGAAACCCAATTTGGCTAAGGTATGAGCGTCTTTAGGCGAGGCTGCCCCATGCCAACGCTGAGCCAAAAGCTAAGGGGGTAACAAATCTATACAAATTTGATTCAATAAAAATGTCAATTCGATTAATATTATATATATTTATATATACAATCTATATAATAAAACACATAGCAACCTAACCCAACCCACCTATCAAATCCAACCAGCCCACCCCAACGGCTCCCAACATCAGATCCCCATCTCTTTTCTCTCTCACTTCTCCCTCAGCCGGTCACTTCCCCAAATCCCCGGACACACAACTGCGCCATGGCGGCGAGTCACTTCCCTGACAGGCACAACCACCCTCCCCCCATCCCTCTCTCTCGCATCTCCCTCTTTTTCCCTCTTTTTCGCAAACACTTCCTCACACTCACTTTGTTCACAGCAGTTCACCTGTAACAAAATCCAAGCACAACACAGCAGTTCACAGCAGTTCAAAATCCAAGCACAACACAGCGGTTCAAAATCCAACTCAAAATTCTTTGCTTCGGTTCACACTCAATTTTTTGGTTCACGGAGGTTCACACTCAATTTTTCTTTTCATGTTCACAGTCTACTTTTCATTTTCATGTTCACAGTCTACTCAATTAAAAACCTTTTTCGGACTGAATTTTTTACATTTTTGGATTGAATTTTTTACATTTTCGGTATGTTTTTTCCTCCAGCTGCTGTTCCGGTGCACGAGTTCCTCCATCGACACTTTTCTCTTCTCTTCTCGGTCCTCGGTGCACGGTATATTTTTTTCTAATGTGGCTACTTCCACTATTCTTTTGCTTTCAAGTATATTTCTTTTCCACTGTTCTTTTGCTTTTGGTTGAATCTGTCAAAGGCACCCTCTGAATCATATGTAGTTTTGCCTATCATGCCTACATGTTGGAGTTTTCAGGTAGTGTTCCTTATGTTGTTTCGTGGGTAATAATTCATGAGTTTGAATTGTCTTTATCAGAGTTCTATACTGTTGTTCAGTTGAGTTTGATTTGCTTGACTTTAATTGGTTCCTATTTTTAATCATGAAATTTGGTTAATGGGTAATAATTTCGTGGGTAATAATTCATGAGTTTGAATTGTCTTTATCAGAGTTCTA
>CAUOFW020005447.1:172768-186027 GCA_963454935.2 Ilex paraguariensis
TCATTCACCATTTTACTTGATATTTTAAACCATGAGCTTGGTTTGCTATTTTAAACCATGCAGCCACGCCACGCACACAAAGTCGTTTTTGCTTGGACAGAAATGGTTAGAGTACTGATTTGGTTGTTTGGAGAAGAGTACAACTTATGTTGGTTTGAGCTTTAATTATTGTCCAATTTATGTATTTTTTCAGTGAACTTCACAACGGAAAGCGACCATTGGTAGTGCAGCTTCAGCGATGACACAACTCAAGTGACGACGGTGACCTTTTATGTATTTTGTCCAAACTTTGATATGTTGCTGTTATTTTAATCCACACTTCTATCTAAGTACCTAATTATCTTTGCTCTTATGTAAATAATTTTGCTAAGGCAATATTGTATATTTTCAGTTGCATGTTTAATTATTTCTCTCTGTTTCTTATATTTGTGGCCACCATAGTGTACTAACCACTATTGCAAACTCACAAGATTGAAAAATGAAAGATATCACCATTTTTGGTCGTGGAAACCTACTCTATAGCATACATCACTTTAATTACAGAGCATGCAACGTTGTAAGCATTTTTTTTGCCGCCGCAAAATATTGACATATTTATTTCGCTTTATTTTCATGCATCTTTTTACAGATTGATGACGACTTAGAACAAAATGTAAGATGATCATCATTTCACTAAATTTCTTGATAAAATTTGCTCATATAGTTTGTGTTCATTTACCTGTTAATTGCATCTTCATGTATAGGTTCAGTTACTTAAGAAAAATAATGTTGGTGTTGTAATTCGCGACGAGCGCGAACTCAATAGTATTCTAATTCAAGAGGTAGTGTCATGGCACATTAGTTTGGTTATATATTAGATTTTTTGTTTTCTATCTAATGATTTCACTTATCTATACTTACTAGCTAAAAGGCAAAAGAAAGATCAGCCGTAACTGCAAATGCAAAGTCTAAAGGAAAAGGAATAGCAAACTCTTCTAACAAGGGAACTGTAAGTACTTCATGTCAAATAATATTACATTGTAGTTAATTTTTTAAACTTCATTATTTTCCGCGGTTCCTAAATATTACATTGAATTTACATACTCCTTTAATATCCAATATTTACAAAGCAATATTTTTTATTCACATTTTAGGCATCAAATGATAATGTTATATCAAAAGCTACCTTAGCTCAACGCGCAAGGCGCGAACGAGAAAGACGTGATGGTGAAAAAAACAAAGAAACTGAGTGCTCTAAACGTCAATTAGCACAACGTGCACGTCGTGAACGAGAAGTAGTAGGACTAAGTACATTCATTCCATCTAGATTAACACCGAGTCGTCGCCCATGTGCATTCTTAGAGGGGAAAACAAGAAAAAGATCTCACATTCACCCATTGACGTCTATGTCTTCAGATATTCCTCAATTTCAAGCAAAACAGACAATAACACGTAATATTTCATGTTCGTCGTCTGTGATCACCAACCTTCAAGGAATACCCAATTTGAACGAAGTCACCGTGACTCTAGCCACTATTCTCCAAGAGAATCTTGCTCTAAATGAAGGCACCATGATGCTACCAGAATTGCCCTCTAGGTGTTTGTTATAAGTTTGATTTTTTCCTCTTATTATTATGTAAGTTTTGTGGGCGTTATTGCTTGCACCATGTTGTATGTGTACGTGAACGTATGTGTATGTGAACTTCTAAAAAGCAAATCTGACTATAAAATTTGATATGTATAGTGTTGATGCACCAGAAGAAGGTGTATGTAGGAGTACAGAAGTTAATCCTCGAGCACATAGATTAGAAGTTCGTCATTTCCTTGGGAGCATGAAAGTACCACGTCGTTTTTGTTCATCCATGCATTGGCTCGATGAAAGATTAAAATCATCATCTGCATCAAATCCTCTGTTTGGAACATGTTGTCTACAAGGAAAGATTTGGCTACCTCCACTTCTTGCACCCCCTCCATCAATTCGAGTATTGTATGATGACAATGATGATCAATCAAAATCATTTCGACAACATATATGAGAGTATAATGCAGCTAATGCTTTTACAAGTCTTGGTGCTACACTAGACTCGAGATTAACAACTGGAAGGGGCCCTACATCATTTACCATTCACGGTGAATTACGTCATCGAACAGGATCACTTATACCACAACCTGGACATGAAGCAACGTATTGTCAACTGTATATATATGACTCTAACTCAGCTTTAAATGTTCGCTGCCATAAAAATCCTCATTTGAGAAGGGATGTATTCATAACAATTCAAGATTGTTTGTTGCACACNCGTATTGTCAACTGTATATATATGACTCTAACTCAGCTTTAAATGTTCGCTGCCATAGAAATCCTCATTTGAGAAGGGATGTATTCATAACAATTCAAGATTGTTTGTTGCACACTAATCCATTTTCAGCTAAATTCCAGCAAGCGTATGCCATCTTAAATCAGGCAGAATTGGCTGGCCAAGATTTACCTGCTCATCTTCATTACAGCACACAAACAGATCAACGACGATATAATCTCCCAGTAGCAGATGAGATTGTCGTAATTTTACCGGACGATGGAACCAAGTCAAGTGGAATGAGAGACATTATTGTGCATTTGAGAGGGAATAATGGGTTGATACAAATTCATGAATGTTACCCGGCATATTTACCATTGCATTATGNCGTAATTTTACCGGACGATGGAACTGAGTCAAGTGGAATGAGAGACATTATTGTGCATTTGAGAGGGAATAATGGGTTGATACAAATTCATGAATGTTACCCGGCATATTTACCATTGCATTATGTTTTATTATTCCCTCATGGTGAGCTTGGATAGGAACCTGAGTTTAGGCAATGGGACGTTTTACGTGGTCAGCCTTCAACTACTAGACTCACTCAGCTGCAATTTTACAACTATCGTTTGTTTGAACGCCCTACTGAGTATTCAACAATTTTGAGAGGAGGCAAACTATTCCAAGAGTTTGTAGTAGATGCTTGGGCTTCAACTGAACAAAATCGGTTGACGTACTACAAGCTTAACCAAGGAAAACTTCGTGCTGAACTTTACCAAGGTCTGACAGATGTTAATGCTGATGAGTTGGGACCTGAACAAATTGGTCAACGCATGATTTTGCCATCTTCATTTACTGGTAATGCAAGACATATGTTTGAGATCTTTCAAGATTCAATGGCTATCACGCGATATAACCAACACCTAGATATTTTTCTCACCATGACTACAAATCCCAATTGGCCTGAAATTACTTCAGCTTTGTTGCCATATCAAAACTCTCTTGATCGTCCTGATTTGGTTGCACATGTTTTTGAGTTAAAGAGACGTGCTTTGATGAAGGAGATATAAACACAACAAGTATTTGGGAAAAAAATAGCACATGTATTCACAATTGAATTTCAAAAGTGGGGGTTACCGCATATGCATGTTCTTCTGTTTCTTCATGGTGCGGACAAAATTCAGACATGTGCCCAGGTTGACACAGCGGTTTGTGCTGAATTTCCAATTTATGACAGTGATCCATCCCTTTTTGAAACGATTAAGAGTTGTATGGTACATAGACCATGTGGTGCTCAAAATTTGCAAGCTTCATGTATGGAAAATAGTATATGCACGAAGAGATATCCTCGAGCCTTTGTAGATTCAACAAGTATGGACGAAGATGGATATCCTGTCTATTGTCGTCGCAATAATGGCCAAATGTATATTGTGAGGGGACAAGAGGTTGATAATAGGGATGTTGTACCATACAATCCCTATCTATCAAGAATGTTTAATTGTCACATTAATGTAGAAGTGTGTGCAGGTATGAGAAGCATTAAATATATTCATAAGTATATCTATAAAGGTCATGATCGCACAACCATGGTGTTGGGAGGAATAAATAAGATTCAACAATATCTTGACGCAAGGTATATTGGACCACCAGAAGTAGCTTGGCAATTATTTGGTAATCCGATGCATGAAGAGATTCCAACAGTTGTACGATTGACACTCCATTTGCCTGGTATACATCGTGTTGTCTTTAATCCTGCACAACCATTTGAAACAATCCTTTCTAAAGCAGGAGAAGAAGATACAACTCTGCTGGTTTTTTTAAGTGTTGTGGTTCCAATGAATCTGCACGCGCATTAACCTATCAAGAGTTTCCCCAAAAATTTGTTTGGAATAAGGCAACGAAGATGTGGACTCCAAGACAAAGGGGATATGCAATTGGTAGAATGTACTTTGCTAGCCCTAATTCAGGTGAACGATTTTATCTTCGTCTTTTACTCACTGTTGTTAAAGGACCAATATCATTTGATTCCTTACGCACGGTCAACAATATTGATTACGAGACGTTCAAATTAGCATGTGTTGCGAGATGACTTTTAGAAGATGATGAAGAATGGATACAATGCCTTCAAGAGGCTTCAATTATGAATACGGGATATCAATTGAGGAGATTGTATAGTATAATTCTTACTGAATGCTCTCCACTTCATCCACTTGCATTATGAAATCAATTTTCAAAACAGATATGTGATGACTTTGCACACAAGATTCGTACGATATTTGGCATTGTGAGTCCAACACAAGATCAGATAGAAGATTATGGGTTATATCTAATGAATCAACTTCTCCATGAGTCAGGCAAGGGTTTAATTGATTTTTCGCCTATGCCGCAACCAATTGGGAACTGGAATGTAGTTGATGGTAACAGATTGTTATTTGAACATAAAAAACTCCAGAATGAAGCGCAACAAACAATTTCAGAAATTAATATTAATTGCCTTAATGATGCACAACGCAATGCTTATGCTGCAATCACTTCGTCCGTATTTGACAATAAGGGAAGCACATTTTTCTTGAATGGGGCTACCGGAACAAGAAAGACATTTCTATACAATACAATTACTACTAAATTGCATAGTCTTGGACATGTTGTTGTTGTCGTGGCTTCTTCCGGAATTGCATCATTATTATTAGTTGGAGGCCACACCGCACATTCAACTTTTTGCATTCCTTTGGAAGTGCTTGAGAATTCGGTTTGTAGATTTACCAAGCAATCTATGCACGCAGAGTTATTTAGAAAAACAAAACTCATAATATGGGATGAAGTTCCTATGCAGCATAGATTTTGTGTTGAGGCAGTAGATCATACACTCCAAGATATTTGTGACAGCAAAAAATCATTTGGGAGTATCATAGTCGTTCTTGGTGGAGACTTTCGACAAATCTTACCAGTTATACCAAGGGAAGTTCGCGAGCAATTTGTGGGTGCTTTATTGAGACGGTCTATGTTATAGAGGAATATACATGTTTGACTTTGGATTTAAACATGTGTTTGAATAGAACAAATGTTGGAAACACAAACTTTGCAAATTTCTTAATGGAGGTAACATTTCATTGATATCCAAATTTGTGAATATATTGATTTTGATTATTCACTAATTGTGTGCTTTTATTTTTAAATTGACACTAACCCACGAGAAATTATAGAACTTCCATCAACAATACACAAATGTAACAATCTCCACGAATTGATTTACAGTGTTTTTCCACGATTAAAAGTGGTTGGTACAATGACCCAATAATTTCTAACTGAACGCGTGATACTTTCTGCCCGCAATGACGATGTCAGTGCTATAAATGCCGCAGCATTACAAATTTACCCCGGAGAGCCAATTACATATTTAGCTGCAGACAAAATGTCAGATGCTGATGAAATTGATCGAACCATTACAAATCGATTTCCTAATGAGTATTTGAACTCTTTGAATCCTTCAAGTTTACCACCTTTCCTGTTAGAGCTGAAAGTGGGTTGTCCAATAATGTTGTTGAGGAACATTNGGTTTACCACCTTTCCTGTTAGAGCTAAAAGTGGGTTGTCCAATAATGTTGTTGAGGAACATTGAACCAAAAGATGGTCTTTGTAATGGGACACGATTGATGGTTGTCAGATGTGGTATGCGTGTAATTGAAGCTAGAATATTAAATGGAGATAAATCTGGTAACTTGGTCTTCATTCCAAGAATATCTTTGGCACCGACAACTTCTGAATTGCCCTTTCAAATGACTAGACGTCAATTTCCTATCCGGTTAACATATGCTATGACAATTAATAAGTCTCAAGGACAATCTGTGAAATTTGTTGGAGTTGATTCGCGAACACCAGTCTTTAGTNAGAGTTGATTTGCGAATACCAGTTTTTAGTCATGGACATCTATATGTCGCACTATCTAGATGCACATCTTCTGATCGTTTACACGTCCTTCTCCCNAGTTAACATATACTATGACAATTAATAAGTCTCAAGGACAATCTGTGAAATTTGTTGGAGTTGATTTGCGNATATCTTTGGCACCGACAACTTCTGAATTGCCCTTTCAAATGACTAGACATCAATTTCCTATCCGGTTAACATATGCTATGACAATTAATAAGTCTCAAGGACAATCTGTGAAATTTGTTAGAGTTGATTTGCGAATACCAGTTTTTAGTCATGGACTTCTATATGTCGCACTATCTAGATGCACATCTTCTGATCGTTTACACGTCCTTCTCCCTGAAGATGGGTTGAATTGCACGACAAATATTGTATACCCTGAGGTTTTGTTATAATGGTCCGTATTCTACAAGGACGAAATGGTATAAATTACTTGCAAGTTTATTTCTATTGATTGTAAACATTTTAAAATGTTATTTTATTGATCAAACATTTTATTTCATCTATAGAATTGGGATGAAGAAGTGTAGGAGTTAAAAAGAATAAATGCAACCCATCTTTTTCGATGGGGATGTTTGAATAAGGTAACTAAATTTATTTGTGTGCGTGTATTTTTATTTTCAAATTTTTAATTTTAAAATCTCTGTTGTGTATTAACTTTAACTGATTTTGTAAATGCTAGATTGTTGTACATTCCCCCAGTTGGAAGATGCGGATTTGGATTGATATAATGACATTCAAGGCTGTGATGGAGAGAGAGTACTTATAATGATGTGCAAATAATCTGCATTTTGATGAATTAGATTCAAGAATGAACCATTTTGTAAATGTACTATATATAATTACATTTTGTGATCTGTATTTCACTAAACTCATGACACATGATATATGGCAAGTTAGGTTGTGTCCGAGAATAATGCTTGGTTATTTTTCAAATAAATTTAATGTTTGATTTTTTTTAGTTGTACCGTGCCTTCAGGTACGGGTCATCCCTATGTTTCGGATTTANTTTGGTTATTTTTCAAATAAATTTAATGTTCTATTTTTTTTAGTTGTACCGTGCCTTCAGGTACGGGTCATCCCTATGTTTCAGATTTACAATTGTTTTATTTTTCATGACATATTTTGATAATTGATTATATTTCAAATGTTTTCAGCTATACATGGAAGGATATGAAGATGAAGTTGAAGGTGTTTTTCTATTTGTGCATGTGTGTATTTTTTGTGTTATATTTTTTGTACAGTTAACTAATTATACATGGTTATGATGGTTTTTTTTTGGTGGTTTGAATAAACATGGTTATGATGATTATGGTGATATGTATAATTGTAAGTTTTATAGACAAGTTTAGATTTTTTTGGGCTTCTATTTTTAGATGAAACTCTGTCCAAATTTTTTGAAATTAGTAGGGATTAACTTGATGTTTTGGTGGTTGGATATATGTTGATGATTGAGTATGTATTGATTATTGTGGTAGTATGGTGAATTATTGTAAGTTTTATAGACAGGTTTAGATTTTTTTGAACTTTTATTTTTAGAGGAAACTTTGCCCAAATTTCTTGAAATTAGTAGGGATTAGTTTGATATTTTCGTGGTTGGATATGTGTTAATGATTGAGTATATATTGATTATTGTGGTGGTATGGTGAATTATTGTAAGTTTTATAGACAGGTTTAGATTTTTTTGAAGTTATATTTTTAGAGGAAACTCTGCTCAAATTTCTTGAAATTAGTAGGGATTAGCTTGATGTTTTGGTAGTTGGATATGTGTTGATGATTCTGTATGTATTGATTATTGTGGTATAGTGTATGGACTACCTTGATTTTAAATTGACATGTTGTTTTAGGTTGTAAAGAGTCTTTAGGTAATGTAAGATTCTTTGAATTTTAGGTTGCATGACACTACCTTGATTTTGTTACGCCGTGCCTTTAGGCACGGGCAATTACTAGTTTATACATATAGTGATAACTCGTGTCTAAAGACACGGTGTAATTCAAAAAAAAAAAAGAGTGACTTTTTCCGACAATTAGGGGATAAAATTTCAAATATCTAGTTGATTTATTATAGAAACATGTATATAATTTATATTTTATTTTAAAAAATTATTTGTTAAAATTTTGGTGAAATATTATGGATCGAATCAAGTAATTGGATTGGATGTCCAATTATAAATAGATTTAGATATGAACTAATATTTTTATATTTATCGAGTAAATGGATTGGATTTGGTAACCAATTTTTTGATCAAATTCGAATTTGGATTGACCTGGATTCCGGGGAGCTGCCATTATATTAGAATTTGCTTCGAGTTGGATCTTAAACTCTAGTCTCACCACTTGGGTGTAGAAGGGTATTTTTTAAATTAATTTTATGATTTTTTTAGCTTGGATCAAAGTTTATAAATAATGTTCAAATTTAACACAATCAAATCTAAATTTAATGTGCTGACAGAGTAGAACTCACTCCACTAGTTAGACTACACTAAAGGTCTCAAAATATGACATGATATGTGTTACAATAACACGATACAAAATTAGAGGATTTTAGTCTTTTTTAAACTATTCGTTTAGTAAACGAGTGGACCTGATACAACACGATTAATAAACAAATTAGATATGAGTGAAAACTAATTAAAAGAAATAAACCACACAAACTTAATATGACACAATTCATTATATATGAATTAATAAATGAATCGAATATAAATGAAGTATTTTTTGACATGAATCCATCTTACTCGACCAGATTAACAAGCCAAGTCTAAACTAGTGGATCTATCTTTGAGCATAGAATTGTAAAATACAATTATGGTATGCATTAATTATTTTTTTTAAGTTTTCCCTCTTTTTTTGGATACATTGGAAAGTTTAAAAGTTACCTAAAACCTCTTACAAAATAGATGCTAGCAGCATCATTTCTTAAAAGTTTCCCCAAAAGGCTGGGAGGGGTGCAAAGAACCACCAACTGATTATCTTGTTGGACTCCATGATTAGCGAGCCAATTAGCACAGAAGTTGCCCTCCCTCTGTGTGGATAATAGGAATGTTTCTTGACGCCATCAGTTTCTTGCAATTAGCAATAAGTGCTCTCTCAGGATAACACTCTTCAACCCTTTCTGTAAGCAATCTAAGAGCATCCAATGAGTCGGTTTCAATAACTACTTTGTCCATCTTGTCAACATTGATGAGTTGTAGGCCTTTGAAGATTGCCCATAATTCAACCTGAGTGCTGGTCTGGTTGGTGAGTTTCTTATAGAATCCCTTTAGCCAAATGTCTTGATCATTTCTTAAGACTCCTTCAATTGCTACTGGTACAGGGTTCTCCTTTGAGTAGCCATTGGTGTTCATTTTCATCCACCCTGCAGGAGGGAAATACCACCCAATAATTTTCTGGGGCTGAGCACTATTGGTTCTTTATAGAATTGGAAGACATTTTTAATTTCCAAGGCCAAATGCCACACACATTTAGCAATAATGTGTGTGTGTGTTGGGGGGGGGGGGAATTCTCTATGCCACGCACAATTACAGAATTGGAAGGCATTTTAAGCTTTCCCTCACCTTTAAACTTCCATTCGTTACTTCAATTTGTCTTTCAAGGAACTTGTAGTTGTTGGTAATCAACTAATTAGATTCAAGTGATCCATCCAAACACCAAGAGTCATGTTTAGATGTTGGTTAGTGATGGTGCTAAAAATTGAGAGACATGAGGTGGAAAGCTGGATGAGCTCTTGGTGGGTGTCGTTTGTGTGTAAAAATGAATGAGAATACACAAGAAAATAAGTGGTTCACCAGTTGAAAAGCGTGGTTAATCCACTATAATGGAGGCTCTCGTTCTTTAATTGTATATTGCTTTCTTGAAGAAGAAGACTACAATAGTGTTTTTTCCCTGCTTTTTATCCCCTTTTTACGTAGTGATCATTGCTTTTTATAACAGCATATTTGGGGAATATTTAGGGAATATTCAAGAAATATTCAGGGAATATTCTGTGTGGCTTATTGCCCAAGATATGGGTTGATGGTGAAAACCTTTTTCTACCATTTCTCATAGTTTCTTTATGGTTTGCTGCCACCTGTATTTTTTTTTCGATATTATCAGTTACACCCCAACCCCGAGCAAGGACTAATCTGAGTTGTCCATTGGGTGGGGCTGAGTATTTTAGCTCGAATCAAAGATGTTTGGGAGTTTAAGGGGTATGTAGAAAAAGCTCCACGAGTTCTGAAAACCTTGTTCTGCTTTGGACTGAGGTTGGTTGAGCTAACTTCTTCTTTTAGGCTGAGGGGCCAAGCCGAGCTGACTAGCTTTAGAGCAAATGAGTTTTCTAAGGAATTTACGAGGGGGTTGACCAACCCGAGNGGCCAAGCCGAGCTGACTAGCTTTAGAGCAAATGAGTTTTCTAAGGAATTTACGAGGGGGTTGACCAACCCGAGTTCAATTGTTGTGGTTAAGCAATCCAAACTTTGTGATTTTGAGTGAGTCTTGGGTTATTGTCAGTCGAGTAAGTCCAAGATGCCAATGCCAAGTTTGATTGGACGTGATCGATATAGCTAATAAACTTAACAATGTTGAAGCTGAATAGCCTGATCATGTTGAAGTTGAAAAGCTCGAGGCTAAGGCTGATGATCCTAACAATGCTGAGATATAAGAGATGTTTATACTAAAAAGCTCGGGCTGAAGAGTCAGGTCTTGCAACGATTGATGAACGAAACAATGTCTTAACTGAAGAGTTCAATCATACTTTGAATGAAGACCCATGTTATGTCTTGGCCGAAGAGCCAAGTCGGTTGAAGAGCCAGATCATGCCTTGGCTGAAAAGTCAGATCGAGTTGTAGGGCCTGATCATTTCTTGGCTAAAGAGCTAGGTCGGCTGAAGGGTCAAGTTGGGTCGAAGAGCTAGGTTGTTCCTTAGCTGAAGAGTCAAGTCATTCTTTGGCTGAGAAACTAGGTCGGCTGANTGGCTGAAAAGTCAGGTCGGCTGAAGAGCCACGTCTTTCCTTGGTGGAAAAGTCAGGTCATTTCTTGGTTGAAGAGCCACATCTTTCCTTGGCTGAAAAGCCAGGTCATTCCTTGGCTGAGGAGCCAGGTCGGTCCCTGGATGAAAAGCCAGGTTGGCTGAAGAGCCAAATCCTTCCTTCCAAATTATTCCTTGGCTGAAGAACAAAGTCGTTCCTAGGCTAAGGAGCCAGGTTGGCTGAAGAGTCGGATCCTTCCTTTGTTGAAAAGCCAGGTCATTCCTTANGAAGAGCCAAATCCTTCCTTCCAAATTATTCCTTGGCTGAAGAACAAAGTCGTTCCTAGGCTAAGGAGCCAGGTTGGCTGAAGAGTCGGATCCTTCCTTTGTTGAAAAGCCAGGTCATTCCTTAGCTGAAAAGCTAAGTCGACTGAAGAACCACGTCTTTCCTTAGCTGAAAAGTCGCATCGTTCCTTGGCTAAAAAGCCAAGTCATTCTTTGGCTGAAAAGCCAGGTCGGCTGAAGAGCCAGGTCGTTTCTTGGCTGAAAAGCCAGATAGTTCCTTGACTGAAAATCCTGGTCGATTGAGGAGCCACGTCTTCCCTTGGCTGACAAGCCAAGTTGGCTAAAGAGCCACGTCGTTCCTTGGCTAAAAAGACAGGTCGGTCCTTGGCTGAAAAGCCAGGTCGACCGAAGAGCCGCGAATTATATATGTAAGACTTTAGCAGATTGTCACAGATATGAGGGGTGATTGTGCCAACAACTATTAATGGTGTTACTCCTTTCTGTAGAATTTCTTCTTGGGCATCTAAGAAGGCAACCTGAAGTTGCTCGGAGTGCACCAAATGCGCGTGGCTGATTTTTGGGATTTCGACTCATGCTTATGTCTTGAACCATTGGTCAATCGTTAAGGATTTGATTTAGAACGATGAAAATCCTTCCCATAGACGACACTAAATCGATGGTGCTAAAAAATCGAGAGGCATGAGGTGGAGAGTTGGATGAGCTCTTGGTGAGTGTGTAAAAATAAATGAGAATACACAAGAAAATAAGTGGTTCACCAGCTGAAAAGCTTGACTAATCCACTGTAATGGAGACTCTTGCTCTTTGATTGTATATTATTTTCTTGAAGAAGAAGAGTACAATAAGATTTTTTCCTTACTTGATGCCCTATTTTTACATAGAGATCACTGCCTTTTATAACAAGTACTAGGAGAATATTTAGGAAATATTCAGAGAATATTCTGTGTAGTTTTTTGCCCAATATATGGCTTGATGGTGAAAACCCTTTTCTACCCCTTCTGGTAGCTTGTTTGTTATTTGTTGCCTCATGTAACAATTCCAAGAAAAGCTAAAGAGAAGGAGGCTTGGAATTTGAAGCGACTGAATCTGTAAAGTCTTTTCCTGTCTCAACCCTGATTGAAGAACCAATAACGAAATGTCTAGAGGCAGAGAGAAATTACAACAGACTAGCGCAGAGAGATCCACGCATAGTTTTCCAAAATAATTCAGAAGGATCAAGAAGACCCGCAACCGATCCATATAGAGAGGGAGATTTAAACACTGAGGGAGACACTATGTCTACTCCTTTTATTACTAAAATTGTATTCAATATATTTAATTTTATTCTTACTTATTTTAAATCCTTTTAATTCGAGTGTGTTTCTCCAAAATTTTAAATTATTATTAATCTCTATTTGAGTTTCGTCTACTAAGACAACGAATAAATACTATAGGTGAGCTATATATAGGGGCGGTTCAAGCCAATTTAAGGCCTATGACGGAAAACATTGAATGGAGGTCTTTTTATTTTTAATATTATTTATTTAAAAAAATTAATTTATTTTTAATTTTTTATGTACACTAATGCTATTTGGACATAATTTAGATATTTAATGCATTATGATTATTGGATTGATAGTGTTGGGACTCAGTGATAATTTAATGTTGGGACCCACTAACAATCTAATGACCACAATCGTTAAGTCCCTAAATTATGTTCTCAAATTTTGTCCCAATAATATTGCTCTTTTATCTAAGAGAGAGACAAAATAAAGATGTGTTAATGTTGTCGAAAAAAAGATTTCAACTTTTGTTTTTTTTTT
>CAUOFW020005447.1:186983-229247 GCA_963454935.2 Ilex paraguariensis
TTTTTTTTTCCCTCCTTGAACAGCCATTATACATATCTATTATTAATATACTTTGTGTGCCAGGGAAGGGGAGGACAATAAGAAACAAAAACAGCTTCATTTAGAGTGCAAAAGCTTTGTCTAGGAAAATCTGTAATGACCATCAACCATCTAGACACGAACCCATACATTCCAAAAGCACTGCAGATGTATTAACTGGTAGAATGAAGTCACATGTGGGGCAGCAGTTTAGGAACACAGTTATAAAGCATGTTTCGAATGCTTCTAAAACCCAACAAGCGAAAAATTACATGGCAAAAAAATAAACTTACTCCAAAGAGATTGATTCCTCTCAGAACTTGTAAATTTTCATTTTTATCATAGCTTTGTCCACATATCAGCTAATTAGACTTGACGATTGTAGATGTTTTTCATCTCATTCACAATCACAAAAATATCTAGGCAATGGTTATTAGGTTGATCATACGCTTACTTTTCAAACAACCTCCATAAAGGACCAATATTCCCAAATGAAATCGCATTTATTGATAATTTGCAAATATCAAGTCCCAACCTATATTGAGACAATGATAGCAATGATTCAACATCATCATTACAGGTACTTGTAACTAGACACGACTAAGAAGCATTTCAAACAACAATTCAGTAATGTTTAGCAATGCATAAGCATAGCAATAGTTAAAATAATACCTTTTGCGAACCCAGGCTGATAAGGCAGCTTGCCAACCTCAAGCATCAGTGCAACCTCCTTCCCATGACTAGAGGCAATCTCAAATTCATCCCTGATTTCACTAACAACCCCCTGAAGATCCCGAGTTCCAGGAGTGGACAATATGGTTAAACTACTAAACTTTGAGGATTCAGCATCATTCATCGATGCCTCCTCTACCTCAAAACTTACCCGCTTCTTCCTTGCTATGCCATCTTCCGTGCTCATTGATACAATTGTATCAGGACTGCTCTTTTCTTCATTCACATCAACTGATTGTGTGGACTCACTATTTTGTGGTGGTCCTGGCCTTGAATTGCCCTCACTTGGCTGAGATGGTACTGCCCTTGAACTGCCGTCACTATTTTGTGGTGGCACAGCTCTTGCTCTCTCACCTGAACTTTTCTTAACATCTTCATTCACCTTCTTCCCCTTGTAAATGTCCCCATAGGCCCTGATCTCTGTTTCTTCTTCCAAATCAGGAATACCCTCCCTTTCTCTCACTTCATTCGAATCTGGACTACTAGCAATCGACCCATACCCATATGTCCCCTGCGAATAATAACCAGTGTACCCAGTATCAAACGCATCAAACGGATTCAAAAAGTCCCAACTGGAGACCTTTGGTGACGGAGGCGGAGGAGGACCAGGTGGAGGACGTGGCTGCCGATTCTCATAAGGATCCTGAGGCGGCGGGAGCCCAAAAAATCCCCCATTCCCATAAGGATAATTCGAATATGAGGTCGAATACACATAAGATGATTCAGCANACATTTGTACATTTGGTGTGCTTAAATGTTTACATTAAACTTGGAAGGTCATCGTAAATGCAATTGAGACAGGTTGTGTTTTGAGAGGAGCTTTCTGTGTAAAAGAAACTCTGTCGAAATTCTGTTGAAATTGGTCCACTAGGACTAAGGCCTTACATTAATGAATAAGGTTTAACGGATAATTAGGACCCCGAATTTTGGGGCGTCATAGTTACACCTAACACCTCTTTGACCACAAACATCACCACCACAATTTCATCCCAAAAATTCAAATTCATCACAACTTCAATTCCAAAATTATAGTTTTCGATATAAGATGAAATATTAAAATTTGGGGCCAAAGAAATTATAGATTGCAATTTTGAATATGTGAGGATGAAAAGATATTGATTTGCGTTTGTGTACCCATTCCATAGACTCCACAGGCAGTTGAGCTGAAGCACCAAACCCAACTTTCATACCCATCACTCTTTTTGACATAGGGAAATAATGTGGCGGCGATGCAGGGGTCGAGTGCAAGAGCAGGTTCAAGCCTGATGGAGAAGGTAGACGCCAAGAAAAGGAATTTTGGTGAAGGAAGATGGATTATNGATGCAGGGGTCGAGTGCAAGAGCAGGTTCAAGCCTGATGGAGAAGGTAGACGCCAAGAAAAGGAATTTTGGTGAAGGAAGATGGATTATGTGCTGAGTCTCTCTCTCTCTTGTGTCTCTCTCTTTCTCTTAATTTGGCAATGCAAAAGAGGGTTGGAGGTTGGGATCCTTGCGTCACACCTTATAATTGAGAAATTTAGTTGAATGAAATAAGTCATCTCTCTCCCCTGCTCCTTTTCTTCTCTTCTTCCTTCTACTACATTTCTCAGTTGTTTTTCCAAGATCACCCATGGATGGTTGTGGATAAGGCTAGGTGTGGATTGTTGAATAGGTGGGTGGGGTAGCCACAAGGTTGGAAATGAAGGTGGGTCGATGATCATGGGGAAGATGTGGGTGGTTAGGGGANGTGGGTGGGGTAGCCACAAGGTTGGAAATGAAGGTGGGTCGATGATCATGGGGAAGATGTGGGTGGTTAGGGGAGGCAATGACTGAGGTGGGTGGTGGGGGTAAGGAGCGATAAAGGATGGGTAACATCTTTCTTTCTTATGATTATATATATTACTACATATTTATTTTTTTATTTTAGTAGATAAATGAAACTTGTATGGGCAAAAAAGTAAAAGTACAACCTCCTCTGTTAATTTTGTTAACCCCCTGTTTAGTTGGAGGAAAAATAGGGAGGATGAAAAATGGAGGAAGGAAAGTGGGAGCGGAGGCTTCACTTTCTATTGTTTGGTTTGGAAGGAAAATGGGAGGGAATGGAAAATGGAAGGAAAAGAGAATCCCTGGCGCCCACCAAACTCCCCCCCCCCCCCAAATTTTTGGGGGAAAAATGGACTGAAAAATGGAGGGAAGATGGCATTTTTTGGGAATTGACTATTTTACTCTTCTTCATCAGACAAAACCAATTCACTGTATACACACAGAAGACTTCACGTCGTCTTCATCATCAATAAGATGCTTTGCCTACATCAAGAAGAGAGAGAGAGAGAGAGAGAGAGAGATGGACGAATGGAAAAAGATCATCGGAGAGAGAGGCTTCATCTATATCGCTTCATCTACTTCTGAGAAGACTACGATCGATGGCTCTCATCCTTTACTGTGGGTTACCCCGATTGTGCAGTGGAAGAAGACTTCTTTGGCGTGCCTTGTGAATTGCTTTGTCTACATCTGAGAAGGCTATGATTTTTGATTTTTTTTCTAATTATTCTTGGTATTTTTTGTTTTTTATGCACAGTAGAACTAAAGATTTATGTGGATATCATGTTTTCTTCTTCCTTTCTGTTTTGCTTTTGTTTTTTTCTTTTTTACTGAGAATTTGGGGATTCTGAAGAAGATTGAACCATATCGAACCGATTTCGATGTTTTTTTTTCTTTTTTCCCCCCTGTTTGGTTAGAAAATAAGGAGGATGAAAAATTGAGGAAGGAAAGTGGGAGGGAAGGCTTCACTTTCTATTGTTTGGTTTGGAAGAAAAATGGGACAGAATGGAAAATGGAAGGGAAAGAGAATCCCTAGCGTCCACCAAATTTTTTCCCCCCATTTTTAGGTGGAAAATAGATTGAAAAATGGAGGGAAGATGTCATTTTTTTGAAAATCGACTATTTTACCCTTCTTCATCAGACAAAACCCATTCACTGTATACACAGAGAAGACTTCCCGTCATCTTCATCATCTGTAAAAAAAGATACATAATAAACACACACAAAGTAGCTAAAAAACATAGTGAGTAGGAGTAACTTAATATTTGAAATCCTACTAACATTAATTATTTGAAAAAAAAATTTGCTACATTAACAAATTTTAGTCATCTTTCTCTATATTTTTAATTGATAGCATATTTAATTATATTATGTTATACAAATTCAATGTAAAAAACTGAATTTGCATTTTTGTATCTAAAAAATAACAAAAAATTATTTTTAGATACATAATATTAATATTTTAATAATTATGTTATATTATATGTGAGCCTCGTTTAATATAATCGTGCAGGGCCCCATTTTTGATGGGCCATCCATGAAGCGGTGTATGTTATTTGATCCATGGTCTTTGCTGCCTACATACATCAGATAATGTACATAATTTAAGAACAACAATACAGCCTTGACATTTTTTGTTATCTATTTAGACGTGGGTGTGCTGTTGAGAGTAAGAAAGGCTAATTTACCCTATATATATAGAGGGTAAATTACACCCAAACCCTTAATGTTTGTCACATGAATCCCTCAAATCTAAAAAATAACATAATGCTCCCTTGAGCACCAAATAATCTAAAATTATAACTAAATATATGCTCTACTACACCAAATAGGTATTGTTTTGATTCATTTAAAAAAATTATTTAATAATTTTACAAAATAAAAAATGTATTTACTCAAGAGAAGCCACGACAAAGCACAAAATCATACACATCATACGCATCATACCTTTTTATCAAATAAGTACAAAATGGATATGGGACAATGGCGAGTTTTTATCATTCCAAGAAAGGTGTTGTGGGTCAGAGTTGGGAATTTGTATTAACGGGTTTTTGGTCTAATGTTACTCTTTACTTTGCAAAGATTTTATCTTTTTAAGGTCAAAAATTCAAGTCTCCCTCCCCCCAAAAAAAAAAAGTCGTGAATTTGTGGAGACATGATAAATTTCATGCATGGATTATAGTTATTTATCTCACTAATTTAAAATATTTTTGATTATTTTAATAAAGGTCAGTGAGGCATGGAGAGAGTCAAACATGAACAATCAAACTTACATTAACATCACGATTCCATTTCAGAAATGTCACTTTCAAGAATATTGAACCCCCAAAACCATCAAAATTTGAAGGAACTTCCAAACTATCCTGCGGATATTCAAATGGATCTAACCACTGGCTGTCACCTGCCAAATTGACGTCAAAACACGGACTCATAGAGTATGGATTTAATATTAACAAGTTTGTATTAATTACAATAAATTATATTTTAATCTTTAAAATATGTATTTAATGTCTATTTGATCCCAAATTTTTTAATTATGTCTATTTGGTCCCCGAAATTTCTAATTTCTATCAAAGTGGTTCAATCCTAAACATCTGTCAAAAAATCGTTAACGGTTTTGATCATATGTCAATCACGTGATTTCTAATTTTGTGTATATTTGGTCATTAAAGTTTTTATTTTGTATCTATTTAGTCCCTAAAGTGTCTAATTTGTGTTTATTTAGTCTCACGTGATTGGCACGAGACCAAAATCATTAACGATTTTTTTATGGATATTTGAGAGTGGACTATATAGATAGAGATTAAAAACCTTAGAGTGATCAAATAGACACAATTAAAAAATTGAGAATTTAATACACACTATTCGTATATTTTGAAAACTAAAAATATATTTTACCCTTATAATTATGTTAACCAATTTGACTTGATACAATTCAATTACGCAACACAAACTCCAATATATGGAGATTTATACACGATAGAACAAATATTGATCGTAATTGTTAAATTATGCTAATATTATTATATGTTATAATAGTTCAATAACAAATAAACAAGTTAGCAAATAGTATCTATTAAAATTCAGANTCACACCTTATAATTGAGAAATTTAGTTGAATGAAATAAGTCATCTCTCTCCCCCGCTCCTTTTCTTCTCTTCTTCCTTCTACTACATTTCTCAGTTGTTTTTCCAAGATCACCCATGGATGGTTGTGGATAAGGCTAGGTGTGGATTGTTGAATAGGTGGGTGGGGTAGCCACAAGGTTGGAAATGAAGGTGGGTCGATGATCATGGGGAAAATGTGGGTGGTTAGGGGAGGCAATGACTGAGGTGGGTGGTGGGGGTAAGGAGCGATAAAGGATGGGTAACATCTTTCTTTCTTATGATTATATATATTACTACATATTTATTTTTTTATTTTAGTAGATAAATGAAACTTGTATGGGCAAAAAAGTAAAAGTACAACCTCCTCTGTTAATTTTGTTAACCCCCTGTTTAGTTGGAGGAAAAATAGGGAGGATGAAAAATGGAGGAAGGAAAGTGGGAGCGGAGGCTTCACTTTCTATTGTTTGGTTTGGAAGGAAAATGGGAGGGAATGGAAAATGGAAGGAAAAGAGAATCCCTGGCGCCCACCAAACTCCCCCCCCCCCCCAAATTTTTGGGTGAAAAATGGACTGAAAAATGGAGGGAAGATGGCATTTTTTGGGAATTGACTATTTTACTCTTCTTCATCAGACAAAACCAATTCACTGTATACACACAGAAGACTTCACGTCGTCTTCATCATCAATAAGATGCTTTGCCTACATCAAGAAGAGAGAGAGAGAGAGAGAGAGATGGACGAATGGAAAAAGATCATCGGAGAGAGAGGCTTCATCTATATCGCTTCATCTACTTCTGAGAAGTCTACGATCGATGGCTCTCATCCTTTACTGTGGGTTACCCGATTGTGCAGTGGAAGAAGACTTCTTTGGCGTGCCTTGTGAATTGCTTCGTCTACATCTGAGAAGGCTATGATTTTTGATTTTTTTTCTAATTATTCTTGGTATTTTTTGTTTTTTATGCACAGTAGAACTAAAGATTTATGTGGATATCATGTTTTCTTCTTCCTTTCTGTTTTGTTTTTGTTTTTTTCTTTTTTACTGAGAATTTGGGGATTCTGAAGAAGATTGAACCATATCGAACCGATTTCGATGTTTTTTTTTCTTTTTTACCCCCTGTTTGGTTGGAAAATAAGGAGGATGAAAAATGGAGGAAGGAAAGTGGGAGGGAAGGCTTCACTTTCTATTGTTTGGTTTGGAAGGAAAATGGGACAGAATGGAAAATGGAAGGGAAAGAGAATCCCTAGCGCCCACCAAATTTTTTCCCCCCATTTTTAGGTGGAAAATAGATTGAAAAATGGAGGGAAGATGTCATTTTTTGAAAATCGACTATTTTACCCTTCTTCATCAGACAAAACCCATTCACTGTATACACAGAGAAGACTTCCCGTCATCTTCATCATCTGTAAAAAAGATACATAATAAACACACACAAACTAGCTAAAAAACATAGTGAGTAGGAGTAACTTAATATTTGAAATCCTACTAACATTAATTATTTGAAAAAAAAATTTGCTACATTAACAAATTTTAGTCATCTTTCTCTATATTTTTAATTGATAGCATATTTAATTATATTATGTTATACAAATTCAATGTAAAAAACTGAATTTGCATTTTTGTATCTAAAAAATAACAAAAAATTATTTTTAGATACATAATATTAATATTTTAATAATTATGTTATATTATATGTGAGCCTCGTTTAATATAATCGTGCAGGGCCCCATTTTTGATGGGCCATCCATGAAGCGGTGTATGTTATTTGATCCATGGTCTTTGCTGCCTACATACATCAGATAATGTACATAATTTAAGAACAACAATACAGCCTTGACATTTTTTGTTATCTATTTAGACGTGGGTGTGCTGTTGAGAGTAAGAAAGGCTAATTTACCCTATATATATAGAGGGTAAATTACACCCAAACCCTTAATGTTTGTCACATGAATCCCTCAAATCTAAAAAATAACATAATGCTCCCTTGAGCACCAAATAATCTAAAATTATAACTAAATATATGCTCTACTACACCAAATAGGTATTGTTTTGATTCATTTAAAAAAATTATTTAATAATTTTAAAAAATAAAAAATGTATTTACTCAAGAGAAGCCACGACAAAGCACAAAATCATACACATCATACGCATCATACCTTTTTATCAAATAAGTACAAAATGGGTATGGGACAATGGCGAGTTTTTATCATTCCAAGAAATGTGTTGTGGGTCAGAGTTGAGAATTTGTATTAACGGGCTTTTGGTCTAATGTTACTCTTTACTTTGCAAAGATTTTATCTTTTTAAGGTCAAAAATTTAAGTCTCCCTCCCCCAAAAAAAAAAGTCGTGAATTTGTGGAGACATGATAAATTTCATGCATGGATTATAGTTATTTATCTCACTAATTTAAAATATTTTTGAATATTATTTTAATAAAGGTCAGTGAGGCATGGAGAGAGTCAAACATGAACAATCAAACTTACATTAACACGACGATTCCATTCCAGAAATGTCACTTTCAAGAATATTGAACCCCCAAAACCATCAAAATTTGAAGGAACTTCCAAACTATCCTACGGATATTCAAATGGATCTAACCACTGGCTGTCACCTGCCAAATTGACGTCAAAACACGGACTCATAGAGTATGGATTTAATATTAACAAGTTTGTATTAATTACAATAAATTATATTTTTAATCTTTAAAATATATATTTAATATCTATTTGATCCCAAATTTTTTAATTATGTCTATTTGGTCCCCAAAATTTCTAATTTCTAATTTCTATCAAAGTGGTTCAATCCTAAACATTTGTCAAAAAATCGTTAACGGTTTTGATCATATGTCAATCACGTGATTTCTAATTTTGTGTATATTTGGCCATTAAAGTTTTTATTTCGTATCTATTTAGTCCCTAAAGTGTCTAATTTGTGTTTATTTTGTCCCACGTGATTGGCACGAGACCAAAATCATTAACAATTTTTTGATGAATATTTGAGATTTGACCATATAGATAGAGATTAAAAACCTTAGAGTGATCAAATAGACACAATTAAAAAATTGAGAATCTAATACACACTATTCGTATATTTTGAAAACTAAAAATATATTTTACCCTTATAATTATGTTAACCAATTTGACTTGATACAATTCAATTACGCAACACAAACTCCAATATATGGAGATTTATACACGATAGAACAAATATTTATCGTAATTGTTAAATTATGCTAATATTATTATATGGTATAATAGTTCAATAACAAATAAACAAGTTAGCAAATAGTATCTATTAAAATTCATAATCACCATATTTAACCACCTCACATCCTATTTTATTCTATTTGTTAATTTTTTATTGGACCATTTGTAATGCTAATATAGTGTAACGATTAAACCCAATATTTACTCAAATTCTAGAGAATTCTGTAAAATTTTCAAACAAATTCTTTACATGTGCCGGCTTGTTATTTGAGCTGCTGCAACTCTCTGTCCTCTTTTACAAAGCATCTCTCTCCTCATTTCTTCACCAAAAATCATTCATTCACCATCGGATCATAGTCACAAACATCTCTGTCCAAGCTCTCTGTCCTTTTCTACAAACCATCTCTCTCTTCATTCCCTCACCAAAAACCACCCATTCACCACGGGATCACAGTCACAGTAACTCACTGGCTGTCACTTCTTCAATGTCTTCTTCGGCTCTAAGTTTCTAACCCGCTTCTTGGTTGCTACACCGTAAAAACCAACACACACTCTCTTTTCCAACGAGTACACACTTCATTCAATTTCAAAACCTCTTACACAGAATCTTCAGAAGCTCTCGGACAAAATCTCCACATTGTTGCTGTTTCAGGTGATGCTCTTCCTTATATATTCATTGTTGTTAAAGCATTGAAAAAAAAATAGTAATTCCACAAATGAATGTGCTTGGACTTTTGCAAGCTACAATTGCCTTAATAATGTTGAAATGAAACATACTTGATATTGCTTGCTCTTTTGGGATTCAATGTGGGAGAAGTTTGGGTCCAATGACCTGCTATATGTTAGCGGAAAGGATGAATATAATAAGAAAAAAAAGAGTGTGCACTATTTTTACCCTCTTTATCATTATACTCATTTTCTCTATGTCTTGCTCGGAGTCATAGCAGCTGCAAATTGTTTACATATGCACCATTGGGGTGCTTATTCTCATGACGTCCATTCATTTGCCTACACATAGCTCAGTCCGGGTCCAATGACTTTTTATATATCAACGAAAGTATTAATATTCAAAAAACTGAATGGAAGTCGAAGAAATGTTTCAAATGATTTCAAGTCCTCTATTTGCCTCACTATCAATTTTCTTTGGGCATTGACATTAATTTTTTCTGTAAAATTCGTTTGTTTAGCGGGAGAATGGTAAAAAAATGTAAGAAAGATAAACTTTTTAAAATTTTAATGTGTTTAGTTAACATGAAAAGGAAAATGATAGAAAAACTAATTCAGTTTCATACTTTGAATTTTCTCATAAATAACCAACTTTTTTTCTTGTAAAAAACACAAGAAAATGCAAGAAAGTCGTGATTTATAACTAATTTCTTATTTTACCCTTATTTTTCTTAAAATATTTTATTGGTTATTAATTTAAAAAAAAATTGGTATGAATTTGATTAATCATATAATTTGGCTCAAAAACCTTTGTGTTGGTAATTATCTTACAATTAGGTTTCGGGTCACTTTTTTTAAAATTTTTAACTTTCAATTATAATTACAGTTTTTAGACCGATTTAATATAATTAAAGGTAATTTAGACAATTATAAAAAATTTCTTATAACTTTACTTTTTTTCAAACAATAGAATGATTTTTTTAAAAAACTTTCCCGTAAATTTTTCATTCTAACCAAATACATGCATGCAAATGTGTATTCTATCATTTTTTTTTTCACTTCACTATCATTTTTATTTTCTATCATTTTTTTCTTCCTAACCAAACGGACCCTAATACTTTCATGAATCAATGCATGACATGATGGATATTTCACTGTTACTCATACTTGTTGTATTGTTCACTATCGTTGGATTAGCAGTGGTTAACTACTATTACTATTAGATTGGAAGATTTTTTGAAAGGGTAAACTTTGACTTAAAAGCAAGGTTGAAATTTATGTTTTAATGAAATTTTAACTATTAAATATTTTGCAGTGTATAGCTTAGATGAGAACAACATATTAAAAGGTTAATTTTGAATTTAAATTAATGTTCTTGTTCACTTTAATTTTATTCAATATATTAAATAACATTGTTTATTTAATTTTTGTTGTTTTTAGATTGGCTGATAACATTGTATAAAGATGTATATTTTTTTTGTATTAAACTAAATTTATTTTATGGTATGTTTTATCCATGAGCAATGCTACATGGATCTTATTTGGGGATCTAATGATGTGGCCTCAATGCAACCATTGGATTAATTGTAAATTTTAATGTTAGATAGAGCCCACAACCAATCCAATAGTTGTACATCATTAGTTCCATAGATTAAATTCTCAAATTATGTGCAAATAACATTTTCCTTTATCCATATATTATTCTAATTTAATTATTGTGTTTCTAGATAGGTCTGTACGAGGTGACTCTTTTGGTGAATTGGATTTTGGAAATTGAAGTGACGATATTCTGTTAGATTGTGAGCAGAACAAGATTAGTTAATCTTAAGATTTTTAATGTATGATTGACACAAAAAATCCGTCATTATGATAATAAGCAAGCAAACAACTCCACAGCAGTAAAATTAACTCCATCTATAATTAAAACAAAAAATTCATCACTATTATAGTAGCATCCAAATTTTATAAGATCGAGACTGCTAGACTTTATCTCCAGTAGGGAAAAAAAATATTTATATGAGACTCAATTTGTGGTCTTGATCAATCTTGTTATCCCATTTTCTTCCCATATAACTAGCCTGACATCCTCCTTTTGAATACCCTCCATTTCTTGACAAACTCCTACTGTGGAAAGCGTGCACATCAATAGTATCGCCTTTGGTATCTTCGATGGAATTCTCTCAACTTTGAATGTCTGACTTTTCTTACAATATAACAAATATTGTTTTTCACCCTCAAACACGTCGAAAGAACTCATAAAGGTAGCACAACGAACAAGAACCACGTAATCTTTAATACTCAAAAGAAAAATAATTAAAGATTACTATTAAAAATTATCAAAAGGGATATTCTTTGAGTATTAAAGATTATGTTCATGGTCTTTTGGTTTCCTTTCAAATCTAATGTAGGATTATAAAAGTAGTAGTTAGAGTATACTTAGATCCTTCAAAGCATTTTTCTGTGGTTCCTCTAAATTGTGCTACCTTTATGAGTTCCTTCGACGTGTTTGAGGGTGAAAAATAATATTTGTTATATTGTAAGAAAAATTAAGCATTCAAAGTTGAGAAAATTTTATCGGAGATATCAAAGGCGGTAGTATTGATGTGCATTGCACGGTAAGAGTTTGTCAAGAAATGGGGTGTTCAAAAGGAGGATGTCTTGCTAGTTATATCGGAAAAAAATGGGGTAACAAGACTGATCAAGACCACAAACTAAGTCTCATATAAATATTTTTTTTCCCTACTGGGGATAAAGTCTAACAGTCTCGATCTTATAAAATATGGGTGCTACTATAATAGTGATGAATTTTTGGTTTTAATTATAAATGGAATTAATTTTACCGACGTAGAGTTGTTTGCTTACTTATTATCACAATGAAGGATTTCTGGTGTCAATCATACATTAAAAATCTTAAGATTAGCTAATCTTGCTCTGCTCACAATCTGAAAGAATATCGTCACTCCAATCTCCAAAATCCAATTCACCAAAAGAGCCATCCCATACAGACCTTTCTAGAAACACAATAATTAAATTAAAATAATATATGGATAACCTAATTTGAGAATCTAATCTAGAGACCTAATGATGTACAATCATTTGATTGGTTGTGGACTCTATCAAACATTGGAATTCACAACTAATACAATGGTTGCATTGAAGTCACATCATTAGCTCCTCAAATAAAGTCTCTATAGCATTGCTGATGGATAAAACATACCATAAAATAAATTTAGTTTAATAAAAAACAAACATACATCCTTATACAATGTTATCAGCAAATTTAAAAACAACAAAAATTAAATAAATAATGTTATTTAATATATTGAATAAAATCAAAGCGAACAAGAACATTAATTTAAATTCAAAATTAACCTTTTTATATGTTGTTCTCATCCAAGCTACACACTGCAAAATATTTAATAGTTAAAATCCCAATAAAACATAAATTTTAGCCTTGCTTTTAAGTCAAAGTTTACCCTTTCAAAAAATCTTTCAATCTGATTGTAATAGTAGTTTACCACCGCTAATCCAACGACAGTGAACAATACAATAAGTATGAGTAACAGTGAAGTATTCATCTTGTCATGCATTGATTCATGAAAGTATTAAGGTCCGTTTAGTTAGGAAAAAAAATGATAGAAAATATATTTGCATTCATTTATTTGGTTATAATGAAAAATTTACGAGAAAGTTTTAAAAAAATTTCATTCTATTGTTTGAAAAAAAAAAGTAAAATTATAAGAAATTTATTATAATTTTCTAAATTACCCTTAATTATATTAAATTAGTCTAAAAAAATGAAATTATAATTGAAAGTTAAAAAATTTTTAAAAAGTGGCTCGAAACTTAATTTTAAGACAATCACCAACACAAAAGTCTTTGAGCCAAATTATATGATTAATCAAATTCATACAAAATTTTTTAAAAATTAATAACCAATAAAATATTTTAAGAAAATAAGGGTAAAATAGGAAGTTAATTATAGATCACAACTTTCTTGTATTTCCTTGTATTTTTTACAAGTAAAAAAGTTGGTTATTTGTGAGAAAATTCAAGTATGAAAGTGAATTAGTTTTTCTATTATTTTCTTTTTCATGCTAACGAAACACATTAAAATTTTAAAAAATTTATTTTTCTTACATTTTTTACCATTCTCCTGCTAAACAAATGAATTTTACGGAAAAAATTAATGTCAATGCCCAAAGAAAATAGATTGTGAAGCAAATAGAGGACTTGAAATCATTTTAAACATTTCTTTTCCATTCAGTTTTTTGAATATTAATACTTTCGTTGATATATAAAAAGTCATTGGACCTGGACCGAGCTCTGTGTGGGCAAATGAATGGACGTCATGAGAATAACCACCCTAATGGAGCATATGTAAACATTTTGCAGTAATGAGCTGCTATGACTCTGAACAAGACATGGTGAAAAGGAGTATAATGATAAAAAGGGTAAAAATATGGCACTCTTTTTTTTTTATTATATTCATCTTCTCCGTTAACATATAACAAGTCATTGGACCCAAGCTTCTCCCACATTAAATCCCAAAAGAGCAAGCAATATCAAGTATGTTTCATTTCAACATTATTAAGGCAGTTGCAGCTTGCAGTGTGAGAGTTGGACATCAAAAAATGTGTTTCTTCATATTTTGAGAGAGAGAGAAATCATTCTTGTCAACCACAACTATAACCCAAACAATAGGCTTTTTTTGACACTTAAGATCTATGATTTAAGCTACTCTCTACCAAAAATTTGTCTCTTTCTCTCTAGTCTCATCAACATTTCTTTTTCTTTTTGTAATTTGTTTCTCAATCTTCTTCCTTGACTTACCAATTGAAACTCAAACCCAACTCACCCCCAAATCAACACAATAAAGTCATGCATCATTTCTCTTGCAAATACAAACAGATACTCAGTTAAACAACTCAATATTCGTCTATTTTAGTCCAAACTGAATATTGGAACACTAATTAACTCAATCAACTAAAGTTCATCTTTGAATTTAGAAGCTGAAATTGAATGATTTGTACATGACACACATGGATTTAGCTGGGATTATGCACCATAAATGTAAATGACAAGAAACTTGAGGTGACATTCTATTTCTTTTTTCATTAATTGATTATTTAGTTTTTTTTTTTTCAAAAACCTGTGTAAGTTGATTCAAAAATAAAACCAAATCATAAAACCCTAATTTTGTGAAATTATATTAAGAATTTGCAAATCTATTATAGCATATGTATATGAAAATAAAACAATTTGGCACATGATTTTTTTGATTCAAAATAGTTACGTAACTGTTTTAAGTAATTATTTGGGATCAAATATAGACTTTTTTTATTCAAAATTTAATGGGTTTAAATGTGTTGTGTAACTATTCTATTGATTTTAAGGATTCAATTCTTATAAGTCTGTTATTGGCAACTTTTTGGTTCATGATTATTTTGATTAAAAATAGTTGTGTAACTGTTTTAATTAACTATTTGGGATTCAAATTTAGACAATTCATATTCAAAATTTTATTGGGTCTAACTGTGTTGCGTAACTATTCTTCTGATTTTAAGGATTCAATTCTTATAAGTCTGTTATTGACAACTTTATGGTTCATGATTTTTTTAATTAAAAATAGTTACGTAACTGTTTTAAATAACTATTTAGGATTCATATATAGACAACTCGTATTCAAAATTTAATGGATTTAACTGTGTTGCGTAACTATTTTTATGATTTTAAGGATTCAATTTTTTTATTTGTTATCGGTAATTTTATTAATTAACTGTTGAATAACTGTATCTTATTTGTATTGTAACTGTCTTAAATATCTGCTACTGAATCAAACATAATTTTAATGGTCTTTTTGTCTCTATGTATTAATTGTTGTTTACATTCTTAATAGAGGTAAGTCAAAACAGAGGTCAAACCAATTCCAATGTGGTATCTTTATGGCCATTTCAATGGGTTACCCAATTCAAACATATTTGTGCCTCAAACAAGCAATATTGGATAATTCATCTAAGAATTCAATTTTACATTCATGAGAATGCTTTGATCTTTTCACTTCAGTAACAATTCCTGATTCTATGAAAAAGGCTTAGTAAACAGTGTCAAATGATCCGTAAACAGTGTCCAATGCCTTTTGTTGCTGACTTGAGCTCTTTGTATCAAAAAGCTCTTGGGGCTGTAAAAACATTTATACAAATCAATTAATTAATTAATTATCTACGTACTGGGAGAAAAATATAAAACAACAAAAATTTACAAATATACAGGATGTTTCAAAATAGATATTGACTGAAAAATTGCACACAATAGCATTTACATTAAAAAACAATTTTTTTTCCCGTTCATCCCAAAAAACGAACAACATATAACAATCTTTGATTAATAATCTGAGAATAAAATAAAACAGTTAACAAACAATGACATATTAACATTTTTTTGAAAACATACATTAATGTCAATACCTAAAAATAGTTACACCAATTTTAAAAACAGTTTCACCCATTAAACCCAATGTAGTTTTTTTTTTTTTTCCATTCATTCCAACAATGACCAAACATACACAAAAACAAACATATGAATTTCCCAAAAAAAATGGTTGAATTGTAGAAGAAATATAATTATTTTGTCCATACCAAAAATATTTACACCTATAAGAAACAGTTACACCCATTAAGATCAAAACAGTTTTTTTTCCTCCATTCTAACAAAAAGAGAACATAAAACAAAAATCGAATATAGAAATTTCCCAAAAAATGACCAAAAAAATAAGAAATATAATTATTAACAATTCACCTTCAATTTGATGACGATAATTAGTATTTGCAATTCTTTTTTCAAAGAAAACCATCATCGGAGAAATAAATCGCCATTGAAGAAGACTTATTTTAAATAAGACTTATCAGTTGAACACGTTGAAGAAGACTTATGTTAAAAAAGACTTATCAGTTGAACACATACATTTGATTCAAAAAAATAAGATAACAAATATGTAAAGATTACAAATTTGTTTCCTAAAATAATTGTTAATAAATACATAAATCTCTCACAAAACTGCTCATTAAAAATTCAAAAATAAAAGATAACAAATATTTAATCTTTATATATTCGTTTCCTAAAATAACTGTGAATCATGGCTGCATAAAATAAGGAAAGGTGTTTAAGTAAAAAGGATTTTAATTCATTTTAATTTTGTACCTAAACATAAAAAGTATTATAAAAATTGTAATTAATAGAATAAATCATTGACTCATACACTTTTGCTCAAATAAGTATTGAAAATTGTATCCATACCTGAAAAACCCAACAATTTAAGGAAAATAAGGGTAATAATCAAATTACACGTCTCGACTTTCTTATTTTTCCTTGTGTTTTCTAAACAAAAAAGTTATTTAGTTGTCAGAAAATCAAAGTATGGAGGAAGATTATTTTTTCCATCATGTTATCTATGTATTAATTTTATTTATCGCTAAAAAGAAAGAATAAATGTGGAATAAAACTGTAAAAGATGAGCAGTCCGAAATTATATCAAGATAAGGACTCGAAAAATTAGGGAATAGGTGGGGAGTTGGAGATTGAATTCTTGATTAATCAAAACACGCCAAGATTGATATAATTTTTATGTATTTTGATTCAATGATACACAAGTTATCCCCCCCAAAAAAAAATTCCACTTAAATTTTTCGTCTTTGGTGTACCAAAACTAGGAAATACAATACTCTCTCTCTACACGTTCCATCTCTCCAGATAATTCGAGTTTCACAAATCCTTCATCTTTTAGGGTTAGGAATTTGGGTTAATCACGCAATTCATACTTCTTCTTCCCCTGCCTTCCCTAGCTCTCTCTCACTCTCCATATTTATATATATTTATGTTGAGTGGGTTCATCCATCTCAACCTCTCTATCTCTCTCTTTCTTTCTCTCTCTCTCACACACACATAACTCTCTTTCACAGATGTTCGGCCTAAGAACATCTCAAAGTTTCATTTGGAACATGTCATCTATGGATCCGAGCAAGATACAGAAGCAAGAAAAAGAGTCTGAGAAGGAGTTATATAAAAATCAGCCACATGTAATAGTAATAATCAAGGCAACTGATCAAAAGACAGAAATCATCAACGAAGAGAAGACTGATCAGAAGACATAAATCATCAAAAAAGAGAAGGAGGTGGACAACCACTGCGTCTATGGGATCAATTGTTTTGAATTCTTTGTCAATTTGTTTGCGACTTGCGCTTTTCTGATGTTATTCTATATGACTGTTGAAGAGGAAGATTGGATATCCGCTGTAGTTCTTTGTTACCTTTCAGGTATCGTAGGTGCTTGGGGGTTGGCGGGTAGTATTATCAGCTACCTTGACAGCCGCCGTAGACCAAACAAGCTTGAACCTGCAACTGCATTGATTTTAAAGGTCATTATACACGTCATCTATAATATTATTTGTGCCTTCTTTTTTTACCGGCTGCAAGTGTTACGCTAGCCAGTGACTTCCTAAGTGAGGGTAGTAATTACTAGTAAATCAACCTTTGAATACTTTTAAGTGGTTGTATCATATGTATTCTACACTAGCAGCCTTACCCATGCGATATACGGAATTTCTGTCCATCAGACAAATTTACCATGTAAGAGTAACTTCACAAAGCAGCAGGCATTGCCACAGGTTTATAGCATACATAACAGTCCCGGATAAAATTTCACCAACTTATGCATTGGACAACATAGCTGAAGACATACTTCAAAGGAAGTTTCCGGGAAACACAACATAGTCAACAATGGAATTTCAACAAGTTGACGTAAAATTACATATCCCTCTTTTCCTTCTTCACTTGTATGNTCAAAGGAAGTTTCCGGGAAACACAACATAGTCAACAATGGAATTTCAACAAGTTGCCGTAAAATGACATATCCCTCTTTTTCTTCTTCACTTGTACGNATAGCTGAAGACATACTTCAAAGGAAGTTTCCGGGAAACACAACATAGTCAACAATGGAATTTCAACAAGTTGACGTAAAATTACATATCCCTCTTTTCCTTCTTCACTTGTATGGTCTTCAAGCTGAAGCTCGACCCACGCATTTTCGACAAATTGGATGTGGCGAATAGATTTAGAATATCTACACTACTCTAGAACCTTGTTACAGGTGCTAACTCCAACAGCAGCAGCAACATGCCAGCCAGCATGAAGGACTGGAGTTCCGGGGAAGACATCATCGGCTATGAAAAGTGCACCGCCTAAGAGTGATGACATCCTATGCACGTTGTGCGCCATCCTCAAGTCTGGATCTTGGATTGCTCTTTTCGCAAATGCGACCTGGAAGGAAAGTCAGAACTTATTCCTATTAAAGATCAGAATGAGCCCAACACATCAAGAAGAAATCTATTGCAATAAATTAACTAAAAGACTAAGACACAGAAACTACAACTCAGATCACAGATAGATGACATGAATAGATGATCTGCTGCACCTTATAAAATAGGATATAATTAAATATAAATGTGATGGGTTAAGCCCAAATAGTCCAATTTATGTATGAAAGTCCAACCCCGGTTGAGGAGTCNCAGCAGCAACATGCCAGCCAGCATGAAGGACTGGAGTTCCGGGGAAGACATCATCGGCTATGAAAAGTGCACCGCCTAAGAGTGATGACATCCTATGCACGTTGTGTGCCATCCTCAAGTCTGGATCTTGGATTGCTCTTTTCGCAAATCCTCAAGTCAGAACTTATTCCTATTAAAGATCAGAATGAGCCCAACACATCAAGAAGAAATCTATTGCAATAAATTAACTAAAAGACTAAGACACAGAAACTACAACTCAGATCACAGATAGATGACATGAATAGATGATCTGCTGCACCTTATAAAATAGGATATAATTAAATATAAATGCATTATTCTATTTTCATCAATTACAAAAAAAATTAAAATTAAGCTTGTTAAAATGTACACTACCCGCCCTGAAATAATTTTTTAGCTCCACCCTTGATGGTGGATGATGTACTAAGAGCATCTCCAACAATGCTATCTAAAATAATTATTCAAAATATATTTAAATTTTTTATTATCTACTTTAACTAACCAATTTTTTAAATTCACTCCAACAGCACTATATATTTTAGCTAATCACTTCAACTAACTTTACCTAACTTTTAATAATAAAATTCAAAAATAGCAATTCAATTATACTTTGTACAAATTTAATCAATTATAGGCTATAAGAAAGAACCCACCTCCTAAAAATTACTACTCCCAAACTAAATTCTCTCAAATTAAATCACAAAATCCAAAATAAAATTGCTTCAAAACTTTCGAGTTTGATCAAACTAGATGTCATTGTCTCTCCATTGATCTTCTCATCCAAACACTAGACCAACAACTTCTAAAATAGTTAGGGAGAAGTGGCTAGCTAGATGTAACTAGTGAAAATGGGGTTATGAAAAATAGATAGGAGAATAACTAGTCTGTTGGAACCACATTTTAAAGAAAAATTATCTAAAGTAGTTAAGAAAATGAGTTTTAACTAGCCTTTTGGAGTTACTGTAAGAAGAAAAAGTGTACTAAAAATGATTTCATTCATCTAAACTTTAAGATGGTTGGTGATAGGTATAGATCACTTAATAAATAAGTAACACAATTGAAACAATGTGTACTACATTGATAAGTGATACATATTTTACTTACCCATCAGAGTATTTTGATATTGAAATCTCCTTTAATATATTATTTTTAATTTTCTTTTTGATGAATCGTTTACTATTAATGAAATTAATGAGTCTCACTGTAGCTCAAATGAGTTTAGAACATGTCTTTTGAAGAGCAAATGTGATTGACCTTTTAAAAATATAAGTAATGTTAAATTTAAAACAATTGAGTTATCGCAAAATTATCTCTAAAAGTTAATGCAACTCTTTTTAGCATGTTTGTACTTTGTTCAATGAATTAAATTTGGATTGGATTTGAACTATGAACAATGCTCTATATTTTAAATTTGTATCTCAAATGTGCATCTCAAATCAATAAAAATAGTTAAATAAGTGAATTCCAATTAAAAAAAGGTGATGGACCCAAATTCGAATTATAAAAAAATTCTTCCAAATAATTTTTTAATGTCGAAATCAAGTTATGCGATGTCAAACTTCAATCAGAAGGTACTAGGACTGGCAGGCCAGCCTCCACGTGGCAGCCTAGAGTAACGTCATTTTAGTGAAAAGTAAAGAGAGGATCTTATCCTCACCCAGCTGCGCACAGAGACTAGTGAAACTACGCGAAATTCTATTGGACAGTGAGATGTGTATAAAGGTGGCTCTGGTGGTTTTAGTAACCACTCGTAAAGGAATCTTCCATGGATGAACGCGCTCACACCTAGCGGTTTAGACGGTGCACTGAAATGACCAAAATGCCCTCCTATTAGGCTTCTATTCGTTGCATCGCTTCTCTTCTTATTACACTGTTTCGACAAAATTCATGCTGACAAAATTACACCGTGGTCCTAAAAGTATTTACTCAATCTTGCATGAATAAAGTTAGGGATTTCAAATTACATTTTAAATAAATAGGTCTTACTAAAAAAGTTAACGGACCCACTAATCGAATCACCTTTCCTTATTTGAAATCCCTAACATTACTCATCTTACTTTGCTCCCAAATGTTAAATTATGTCATTCGGGTTGGTAGGTTTTTTTTGTTATTTGGATGAAAGTTTGCCATTAAACTATTTAAGAATGAAATAAAAATTTTAAAAATTAAAATGACATAATTTGATAAACTAAAAATAGATTAAACTAATATGTCAGAAAGTAATAATGAAATTTGCTTAATTAATAAATAATCTATCATGTGAACAATTTAGGGATATAATTTGAGGACATAACAATTGTGATGATTAGTGATGTTTATTTCAATGTGATGCAATTTTGTGATGGTTAGATTATTAGTGGGTTTTCTAACATTTAATGTATTTCACTATCAATCTATTGATCATAACCAGGCCCGTCAACGAATCAGGTTTAAATAGAATTCTAATTGATCTGAATCTGAATTCAATTTTAAAAGTTTGACTCGGATCTGATCTGATAAGTCGATTGATTTTATTTTTGTAGTCCATATTTAAATCCGTTAATAATCTGATCCAAATAACTTAAGTAACTAAATTTTAACAAATTGTACCTAAATTCTAACTATTTTTTTTGAAAAAATATTACTTAATTTTTTTAATATTTATATCATAATATATAAATAATTCGAATCGGATAGGATAAATGTATATTTAAATTCGAATCCGTGAATTATAAGATATCGGATTCGAATTATCAATAAAAAATATTAATTTATATCCGACTAATCGAATTTAAATCCAAATCAAAATCTAATCCAATAATAGGCCTAGTCACAATATATTATGTCACTAGTGCAATATTAATTTCTCTATCGATTGAAGAGCGTATAGTTACAACAAGCTTAATAAAATCAACTTGTGAAAGTATAAAAAATGAAACAATTATGTGCACTAAGTCACTATTACTCGTTGGATCAATGAGACCTATTATCATCTAATATCCGATAATGATTTAGTGCACACTTTTGATACACAATTTCTTTTTTGGCACAAAAATAAATATGTAGACATTTCACTCCACGTATCCGCTAAGGAGTATTGTCTTTTAGCACCACACAGTTATCTACAGGGGACCCCATTGTACCTATGTCGTGGCCGAAGTTAAGATTTCATCGCGTGCCGAAATTAAAATCTCATCGCGTGCTCTAGGTACTAAAGAATAGATTTAGTTCTAACGGACTGTCATAACTATGAAGACTTGAACCTAACTATTGAGCAAGAAAATCCAACTTCTTAGCTACTGAGCCAACAGCCCGTTGGTGGTACACAATCTTGATGCATATAGAATAATAAAAAAAATGGCATGTGCTTTCTCATGGAGCATGCATCTTTGAGCATATGGGTGTTCACCCTACCCTACGGGTAAGAAATTTAGTCTTTCGCATTTCTATCCGATAGTTTGTGGAAAAAAAAATTTTTACCCTACCCTACCAGATCAGGTTTAGTATTCCTACCCGACTTCCTACCCGATTAATCAGGTAAGAAGTCGAGTAGGAAGGCGGATAAACATTTTTATAGTTATTAATTTTTGAATTATTTTAACAATTTAATTAAATAACATGCACTATTTTAACAACACAATAAATCAATAATACTAAATTCTAAAACAATTACAACAACAATTATAATTGTTTTAGCCATCAATCCACCATAATTGTTACACAAATATAATCCACCATAATTGTTACACAAACATAAATACATTAAAATCATAACTACTTCGCCTGTGGCAGTTCACCACAAATCATATAACCTACACAAAAAATAAATTAATATTTTAGCAACTCAAACATCTACAACAATAACAAATACTCTTATAATTACTAAAAAAAATCAAAAAAAGTTAAATAGCACATTTTTTGCTAGTGTCATTTACCTCTCTTCACTCAAGGGAAATTGAAATTGTCTCTGCAGTTATTTCTGAGATAAAAAAGAGTATGGAAAAAAATTAGATACGAAAAACTCATCAACAAATAATAAAAAAATAACAATAAAAGTATATAAACTTGAATCTAGTTTATAGCTTTCTGAATCATCCAAAACATCTTCAAAGTCATAAGTAATGGATGACGATTGAAGCCAATTTTGTGGACATATGAGACCCTCAACTGTTTTGGGTGCCAGACAACTCCGAAAAGGATCTAAAATACGATCTCCAGTACTAAAAGTTGATTCTGATGCCATCGTAGAAATGGGAATAGCTAACACATCACGAGCTATTTTGGCAAGAATTGGGAATTTAGAAGAATTAACCTTCCACCAATTCAAAATATCAAAATTGGCACTAACAAATTCAACATCCTCCATCAAATATCGATCCAACTCTGATTTGTTGTCCACATTACCTTTCTCAGCCTTATACTTGTGGTACCTATTCATAAAATTTGTAGGTACTTGATCTTGAACAGACATCTCAGCCGAAGACACATTTTTCTCATAGTCAACACTTGACCCCACTCCACACCTCACACTAAATCTAGTGTACTGTTGGCATAATTGGTCAATGACCCTTTTGATCTTTTCAACTAATTGAACCTTAACTACTTCATCCTCAGCCTTGTAATTGTCATTGAGCCAAAATTCTAAAGCATCCAATTTATAACGTGGGTCAAGAACAATAGCAACAAACAACATCAAATTAATATTATCTAAATGACCCCAATACTTATCATACTTGCTTTTCATTCTCATAGTCATGGTACTCAAAAGATAGTCATCATCTTCACAATAACCTTGCAAATGATCATACACAATAGAAAGTTCTTGAAAAACAAGTTAGATGTGGTATACAATGATCCAGAAATGCGCAAATTAACTTCATAAAAAAGTTTCAAAAACTTCATAAACACACGAACAATTTTCAATCATCAAATGTAGGTGGCCCTAAACCACCCTCCTCACTCAATTGACTTACAAATTGTCCATCATCTTCTTGCAACAAATCAAATGCACCTTGGTACTGTTTAGCAATTTTGAGCATCAAATATGTAGAGTTTCATCTCATTGGAACATCAAGACAAAGAAGACATTTTTCACCAATTTTTTGTCTCTCAACACATGATTTAAACTTGTCAAGCCTTAAAGGAGAAGACTTCACATATTTAACAGTATTTCGTACCTTCAAAATTGATGTGTTCACTTCCTTCAAACTCTCCATGACAATTAGATTCATAATGTGGGCACAACACCTAACATGCATAAATTTATTTTCTAAGATAGTGCTCTTCCCATCTTTAGTTCGCCTCTTTAAATAATCAAGAGCACCATCATTAGAAGTAGCATTATCCACTGTAACAGTAAATATGCTATCTATCCCCCACCCATGCATTCATGCTTCAATTTCCCTTCCAATTGTCACACCCTTATGATTAGAAACTTTCAGAAAATTGATTATTCGNATATGCTATCTATCCCCCACCCAAGCATGCATGCTTCAATTTTCCTTCCAATTGTCACACCCTTATGATTAGAAACTTTTAGAAAATTGATTATTTGTCTGTGTAACTTCCAATCTTTATCAATGAAATGTGCAATTAAGGACATATAAGTTAGATTTTGAATAGACGTCCGTGTATCAGTAGTAAAACAAACCCTTTGACTAAATGAGACAAACATATGCTTCAATTTTTCTCTCTCCATCATATATAATTGCAAACAATCCCTCATCACAGTGGTACGGGAAGGTATACGAAATCTAGGTTCAACAATCCTCATCAAGTCTCTAAATCCTTCTCTTTCAACAAACTGGAACGGAAATTCATCCACTATAATTATTTTAGCAATTGCCTCCCTAATTTTCTTTTCATTGAATTTAGCAACAGTAAAGTCACTACTAACACCATCTCCATCCTTTTTGAATGCGCCAATTAACTTTAATTGAGATATGTCCTTCTTATTCACACTCGCCAAATAAGATTTACAACGATCTAAATGATAAAGCAAGGATGAAGTACCTATTTTTCTTGCATGATAATTATAAATCTTACTACAATGCTGACATTTAGCTTCATCTGCAGCTTCAATCTTTTCAAAATGCTCCCAAACTCGAGATCTTTTTTTTGTATCTTGTCCCTTATTCTGAATGCCATCAGTAACTTGGATGTTACTGTTAGAATCAGCTTGAGCAGATGATTGTGGAGTAATTTCATCCATAAGGAAAGGATCTGTTAACAAAACAAATTAATGACCTACATAAGCAAATTTATCTTCTACACAAGCAAACAATCAAATAAAAAAAAATAACCATAAAAATAAGCTATCAAGGTTTGCTAAACTGTAACGAGACATGGAACACAAACCCAAAACTATCAAATAGCATGAGCAGGTTTCTTCTTCCATATATTCTTTTCAATCATGTGCATATAAAAGTAAAAAAACAAAGAGCACTTAAAATGCTTTCTCTTAAACCAAAAAAAAACATATATAAATGAAAGGAAAGATAAAAAGGCAAAAAAGTAATGATATAATGGAACTCAGTGGCAGCCTATACGAGCAATCAACTACACAATGTACTGTAACAACATCATAATTCAACACCAATTCTTAACAGTCACACAGGGATTCAATTATTCAAGCAGTTGGTGAACATTTCAATTTTCATCTATCTAATACTTTGGGGTCAGAAAGTTATAGCTGAATTAAACACAAGAAATCAACATAAATATCATGATACGTAAAAAATTTTATACTCAACAAGTATAATATTTGAATTCAATACCACGAGCTTACAAATGAGAGATAAAACAAAAATTAACCATGCATTTTATGTGGTAGTGAGTTCCTACTTTGACTAGAAAATCTGAATAATATTAACGAAGCTCATATACTGAAACTATGTTGCATAGAGTTTGATTCTTGCAGATAATAATGACCCTATGGAGTCAAAGACTCAATGTGCCGAGAAGAGATCTGAGACCAGATCTGAGATCTGAGATCGCATCATCATACGGTCTAGACCAGATCTAAGATCACGATGCAATCAGACCAGACAGTCCAAATCGCGGAGAGAAAGAGAGAGTACTTGAAGCCTAAAGGTCCTTAACAATGGAGGAGCCGAGGAGGAGCAGTGGTCAGTGGACTGGAATGACTGGGAGGCGCCTCTCGAAGGAAGTTGGAACTTTGAATAAATTGAGTAGATGGTTAGCAATTAGGATTTTTTATTTTATATATATTTATTAAAAAAATTAATTAATGCGGGCAGGGTAGGGTAGGAATGCAGAAATGGATGGCTATTCCGCATTCCTACCCGATTTAATCAAAAGACCAAAAACTTTTTCGCATTCTTACCCGATTTTTGCGGTTAGTCGATTTTTAGGGTAGGATAGGGTCGGGTAAGGTAGAAAATTGCGGCCGATCGAAAATTTGAACACCCCTATTTGAGCATAGATTTTAGGGGGAATTAGATCTAGGCCCTTAAAATTTGACACTTAATTACTTAAACCTCTTAATATTTAAAATATTACACAGACTCTTTGAGTTAGTTAGTAAATTATATCTAGATCCCCTAAAATTTGTAAGTTTATAACTCTTAAAGTCTTCAAATTTAAAATATTACACTTAGACCACCTATTAATTACAGAACTAATGAAATTTATTAAACGAACAAATTATCTGAATTAAAGATGAAAGATATTATATTCATTACAATTTGATCTCTTGTTTGATTTTTTAGATTTATTCCAATAGATAGTATAATTGTATACTAATTATAATTTTTTTAATAAAAATATAGATTTTTTTTTTATTGTATTTTATTTTGGATTTTATTTTTAGTCTAAGTATATTATTTTAAACTAGAGAAGTCTAAATATTACATGTCTAAAAATTTAGGGGGTTTGAGTGTAATTTAATAATGGATACAGGGGCGGAGGCAGAAAATTTTTTTAGGTTGGGCATACTAGCATGTTTTAATTTTTTTTTAATAGACCGTAAAAGTTCATAAATATATATTTATTAAAATTATATTTAATACTTTTTAAACATAAAAAATTAAAAATCGATATATGTAACATGAACAAAAAAACAATAATTAAAATTTCTTATCGATAATGCAACTAATTATTATTACTTATAATTGATCCTGATATATTTTTATTATTTGAAAGAGTTACAAATTAATTTTATCAACAATATTTCTTTACTTTCATTTATGATTATATAGTTTACTACATAACGACACACATTTTTATATAATAATAAAATAACCTTACAAATTTAAAAAATTATAAAATAATATCAATATATTCAAAACATATTAGAACATGTCTAAAATTTAACAATTATATTAGTTGCACCTAATTTGAGATTTAATTGATGGAGACCCAATGGTTTGTGACAATTGGATAAATAATAGAGTTTATTAAATATTAAGACTCACTATTATACTTAATATCGCAATGTATTAGGTCCTTAAATTAGGTTTTAATAACATTGTTCAAAAAATTAATAATCATTTAGGTAAGGGTCTATTCAAATCAATATCACCCGAACACAATATTAGAATGGACACAGTTAAATATGTCTAAATTTTATTTCAAAAAATACATACTTAATATGAAATTAAAAAAAGAAAAATTTGAAGGCCGATCCCCCTATGTGGACTTATTTGGACTTTTGTCCTCTAATGAAACTTATTTGTTATGAAGTCTGTTTTTTATCAATTTTACCATATTATCCCTTCCATTTAGAAGTGAAATAAAACTAAAAATTAAAATCTCCTAAATCTTAGGAGTTTAACTAACATTAAAATATTTTCTCACTCATATCTATTTANAAAAAATAGTAACATTGAATATTAATATTTAGAAAAATAATAGTAGTAACATGTTCAACAAAAATAGTAACATGTTCAAAATAATAGTAACATGAACAGTAACATGCTCAACAAAAACAGTAACATAATAAAAAAAATAGTAACATGAATTTGAATTTTACTATTCAAATTCATAGTTAAAATTTTACTATTCAAATTCATATATATATATATATATATAACCTATATATGGATAAAGATAGATAAAAGAGAGGGAATATTTTAATGTTAGTCAAACTCTTAACCTATATATGGATATAGATAGATATGAGAGAGAAAATATTAACTTCCTTTCAAGGAAGGATATTTTTGAGATAAAAAAAAAAATGGACTTAAGTTATTACATATAATTTTAAACATGGACTTAACCTCTTATAAATTTCCTTACAAGACTTATCTCTAAACAAGTACATCTAAGAGAACTCACTTCCAATTTTCACTAAAAAAATTTGAGGGGGGGCAAAAGTTTGTTTTTAATGTTGGGCCAAAAGTTTTATATTTTTAATAGGTTTGGGTGGATTGTGATGTGTCAAAGATTTAATTTTTTAATAAGTTTGGGTAGATAATGGTGGGTTCAAATTTTTTTGTTTTAAATGGGCTTAATTTTTTAATTCTTTTGGGTAAATAATGTGGGCCTAATATTTTTATCTTGAATTTTGGGTGGACACAAATAATATATTATATAAATATATAATATATATACCTAACTAATAAAAAAAAAATTACAGGGGGCACTTGCCCACCCTTCCCCATGCCTCCCTCCGCCCTTGAATGGATAGACTAACAAACATTGACGGCAAGGTCTAAGTGTTATATACGTACAAAGCTTAGGAGGTATGTATATAATATTTTAAATGTCAAGGGCTTAAGTGATTAAGTGACAAATTTTAAGAGATCTGGATATAATTCTCCCTAAATTTTAATGAAAGTAACTTTTAATAAGAAATAATTACATAAGGAAACTAATGTGTTAGGGCTGATTAGTTTCTATTATAAAACTTAACATGACACAATCAATTATAATCCGATAAATTGGTTTTGTTGGTTTTCAATCTTCATGAGCATTATGACCATATGAATCTAGTTGAGACATATTACATATGACTCTCATTTTGCATATATTTTTTTAATTGCATTTATTTCATAACCCTCTTATGTGATGGATAAAAGTGTTGGATAACCAAATGGGTCATTGGTGTAAATAATATCTATTGAGTTTTCGTTGAAAATTGTACTGATGGTACTTCAGTTGATTGACCGGTGGGGTAATCTTAAGAGGTAGTTTAAGTGTTAAAATGAACGAGTTATGAATTCAAAAATTCTGAGTTTGAATTTTAGCAATTCTTTGAATTCAAGTTATGAGAGATTTATGCATCATAAATATCTTAATTCTGGTGTGAATGATCTGCTTTTGATCGAATCGAAGTAAATTGACTCGAATATTCTTAACCATTGAACCAAAACAAAACTGCCCGGATAAAGGAATGGGTCATCAAGCCTCAAAGAAGGTAAAAATTGATAGACTTTATTAATTATTATTACTATATGAATTTATATAATATATATCCACTCATGATGGGCCAAGGGCCTAACTTATGTTACTAGTCTAGTTTGAATAAATAATTTAACTAGACAAGATCTAATGGATCCAACCCAAAAGAGGTCTACGTCCAATCAAACTCATCAAGGTTCGAGGGGCTACAACACCAAGGGAGTATAAAGGGCCATCCAAGAGCCTTATCTTAGCCACCTTGGAGTAAGGATTATCCAAGAGTCTCATCTTAGCCACCTTGGAGTAAGGGTCATCCCAAAAGTCTCATTCTAGCCACCTTGGAGTGAGGGTCATTCAAAAACCTTATCTTAGTCACCTTGGAGTAATAGTTATCACAAGAGTCTCATTCTAGCCACCTTGGAATAAGGGTCATTCAAGGGCCTCATCTAGCGCCGCCTTGGAAGAATTCAACCACCATGTTATCCTTTGACCTAATCTTATGAGAAGCGTCGTACCTATCTCATCCGTTGAGAAGATGACGTTTGTTTCACCAAATTAGTCTTTTAGTTACTGATAAGTCGCCTCAATCTGTTAGGAGGCGACTATAAATTGTAAGCCCCACCAATATTTGGGGGGCATCTCATACCATCGAGCATGCCTGCTATCACTCTGATCTCTTTCTTACTGTTTGTATCTCCCTGTTTTCCTTACACTCTTCAAAATAATAAAATACACAGGCGACCCTAGCCCTTCAAAGTAGATGATGTCACTTTGATCGAACCACTATAAATTCTTGTCTCATTTGGCTTATTATCTCTCTCCACTTTATTACTGCATTTATTACTGATCACTTGACATGTGGTATACAAAATCAATTTGTACATCATCAGTTTGGTGCCATATGTGAAAACCGACAAAATTCTCACTTGATCACTTTTCTTGCTATACCAACGACGATCAACATCAGATCCATGAATCAACTCGAAGATAATCCACCACGAGAGGAGAAGGTTGGCCATCCACCAACCAATCTTGTTTCGAATACACAGCAGATGTTAAAAACAATGCAGCAGCTCGTGACTCAGAATTAGTAGATCTTACAACTGATGCTCGCTGGATAACAAGGAGGAGCACAACCTGGAGGACCTCAAGCTAGAAGAGCTCCACGCCCTGCGCATTAAGGAGCTCCCTATTTGGAAGCCCCCTTGGGTGCCCCATACAAAGGAGCCCCGCACCAGAACCATAAGGGACCTCCACTTCCTCTTTAAACTCTCTCTTCTCATGGTGGAGACCCTCATTTTTAAGAGGATGAGGGCGAAAATCAAAGCGTGGAACAAGAGAGTCATTTCCACAACAATTCTAAAAGAGCCCCCAATCACTAGAATGAAAAAATCAAAGAGGTACATAATCAACTAGCCGACGTCTTCAATGCCATGAAGGCATAATGACCTGATAATGTGGACTACCTCGTAAGGCGAACTAACATGTCTTTTGTGCCAGACATGACAAACTACCCTCTTCCTCAAAGGTTCAAAATGTCATCTATCAAAATCTTTGATGGTACAAAAGATCCACTTGATCACCTTGAAACCTACAAGTCCTTAATGTAACTACACAACATCCTCGACGAAATCATGTGTAGAGCATTTCCAACTACTCTAAAGGGATCAGTCCAGCAATGGTTCGCCAAGTTCACCCTTGCCACCATTGGTTCCTTTGCCGAACTAAGCAGGTCCTTCGTGTTGCACTTCACTGGAGGACGCCACCACCAGAAGCCTACCACCCACCTACTCAGCAAAAGTAGGATCAAGACGAAAGCCTGAGGAATTACCTCACTCATTTTAACGAGGAGGTCCTCCAGATTGAGGAGCTTGATGACAAAGTCATCATGACCGCTTTCTTGGGAGGCCTATGCTTATCTAGTTTTTTCTTCTCAATGATAAAGCACCCACCAAAAATCATGCTAGAATTGTGGACAAAAGCTCAAAAATACATAAATGCCAAGGATGTCACCAAAGTCAGGTGAGGTGAGTCCTCGTCATCATCGTCACCACCACCTACGCCCGACTCTAAAAAAAGAAGCCACAAAGGCACAGACATCAACAGATTTTGTGGCTAAACTCACACTGCTTAAGGAGAGAGATTGTCAAGAAGACTCAACACTAGACACCAGGGACCCATCAATGCTCCTACCCAGACGTTCAACTCCTCAGGCGCTAGGCCCCAAGCTCCCAGCACCTCAGACGCCCAGTTCCTCAAGTGTCAGCCCTCTGGCGCCTAGCTCCTCACGATCTAGGTCGTAGGTGCCCAGCACCTCAGGCGATAGCCTTCAGGAGCCAAGCTCCTTAAGATCTAGGCCGCGGGTGCCCAGCCCCTTAGGCACCAAGCCCTAGGCCCCCTAGCACCTTAGGCGCTAGACCTCAAAAGCCAGCTTCTTAGGTGTCAGGCCCCAGGGCATCCAGCTCCTTCGCGCCCTTCTCATCTCAATTTATTAGAATGAGTCTTCAGTTTGGTGACCCTCCCTTGGGCTAATCCTCAAATTCTACCTCTACTCTCAAGTAGGTAGCCTATATCTCCAGTTTAGTGTGTCTCTCGCTGGTCGCCAAAAGCATGGCCTATTTCTGCTTTGTTCTCAAACAAGCAGTCTATGTCTCTAGCTTAATGGTTCTCTTGTGGATCGTCAAAAGCTTAGCTTATCTCTACTCTGCTCTCAAGCAGGAAATCTATGTCTCTAGCTTAGCAGCTCTCTCGCCGATGGCCAAAGCTTGGTCTATCTTTGCTCTGCTCTCAAGCAGGTAGCCTATATCTCTAGGTTATCGGCTCTCTCGCAGATCGCCAAAGCTTTGCCTATCTCTGATCTACTCTCAAGTAGGCAGCATATGTCTCCAACTTAGTGACTTTTTCGCGAATCTCTAAAAGCTCAACCTCAAAAGGTATAACTCTCTCACAAGCAACCCTCAAATTTTGCCTCTGTTCTCATACGGGCAGCCTCACGGTCAGCCTACCTCTAGCTTATCAACTTTCTTACGGTCACCAGAAGCTCAGTCTCAAAAGTTGCAACTCTCTCATGAGCAACCTTAAACTTTGTCTTTGCTCTCACGCAAGCAACCTCTATTTCTTTGCAAGCCGATTTGTTTGCCCATTTCTCTAGGTAATCATGTTAGATATTTTGATGTTTGAGTAACATTATTTTGTCATCTCTAGGCACGTTCTTGAAATTCAAACCGTCTACAACCCGAGAGACTACAATAGATTGAATGTCAGTAATCAGGTCTCATCTTTTTTACGGCCATCCAGCACTGCTGCCGCGCTTAACACCTAGCGCAAACAAGGCCTGCGTTCTTCCAACACTAAGGATTTGACACCTGCTTCTAGCACCAGCCTCATGGCGCCCCCTCGTGGCGCCTAACTCTCAACGTCCCTTTCTTCTACACCTATGCATCCCCATGCCCAGCATCCACTGCTACAACTCGTGGTCATGAATTGTATCAAGAAAGAAAATGGTTCATCAGTCAAAAGAAGTCGCTATTAGCCAAAATTCAAATTCAACCAAATACCCTATTTTCCAAATTTCATTGGACACAGGGTATTGGGGGGCAAATGATAGGCTAGGCCCAAGGGCCCAACTTATGTTACTAGTCTAGTCTGAATAAAGAATCTAACTAGACAAGATCCAATGGGTCCATCCCAAAAGAGGTCCACGCCCAATCAAACTCATCAATGTTCGAAGGGCTACATCACCAACGGAGTAAGAAGAACTATCCAAGAGCCTCATCCTAGCCACCTTGGAGTAAGGGTCATCCAAGAGTCTCATCCACGCTGCCTTAGAAGAAGTCAACCACCACATCATCATTTGATTGGATCTTATAAGAAGCGCCGTAACTACATCATTCGTTAGGAAGATGGTGCCTACTCCACCAAATTAGCCTTTTAGTTACTAATAAACCGTCTCAATCTGTTAGGAGACGACTATAAATTTTAAGACTCGTCAATATTTGGGGGGCATCTCATACCATTGAGCACGCCTGCTATCACTCTCATCTCTTTCTTACTGCTTGTATGTCCTTACTTTCCTTACACTCTCTGAAGTAATAAAATACTTAGGTGACCCTAGCCGTTCAAAGTAGATGTAAGTCACGTTGATCGAACCACATAAATCCTTGTCTTATTTGGCTTATTATCTCTCTCCACTTTATTACTGCATTTATTACTGATCACTTGACAAGTTGTGTACAAAACCAATTTATGCATCATCAACTCATAATACATCATAAAACACGTCCTCGATCAAACTTTGCCATAAATCAAACACAAAAATCATCCATAGGATTTGAAGGAAATCAAAAAAAAAAAAAAAAAGAAACAGACCTCCTTAAATGCATATTTCACACATATAATTTAATCACACTTCATCATATATAGTCCCACACAATCCTCGACTCCAACCAATACCAATGCTAGATCCTACATTTTCGGGCTTTTATAAGTCAATGAATAGCGAAACACATTGTACATGTAATTGCAGGGAAGAAATGTCACGTCTATGAACACGAGGCACATCAATACTGAGCCAGCAAGCAGGGCGAAAACACATTTCTCTGTCATTGCATCCTCCAGAATGTAGGCTTGTAAACATGCCGTGAGAGTGAAGGTTGTTGAGTAGAACATCCCAGTAATGGCAAGAATAAATTTTAATGGCAAAGATACTCTGAAATCCTCCATGTTAAACCGTGACAGTTGAATTGAAAGGAGAGTTCCTAAGGCCAAAAGCGAAGCAAAGAGAGTTGCCCCTATGTATCCCAAGAACAACCTCATTTCCTGCTTCTTATTATTTGATTCATCAAAAAGGATCGGACTACCTTTAGTTTGATCAAAACCTCCAGGAATAGTAAAAAGTGCGGCGAAACTGACTGTGCCAATGAGGGTGGCAACAACCATTAGGCCTTGATTCATATCTTTGGCTGCTTTCTCAGCAGCACTTCTTAGACCTTCGTGTTCCTTTTCAAATACTTCTTTTGCTGTCATTCCTTCATTGTTTTGAACACTCATCAAATGTGGGCAAGAGTCATTCATTATGCGCTGCAAAAAAATAAATAAATAAAAATAACTTTTAATCACAGCGATAATAGTACTTATATACCTGTTGTGGAAAAATTATATGGTGATCGATCATATGAATTTAGAATGGTTAAAAAAAACTCTTAATAAGAATTACTTGTATATAGTTGATTGTAATTAATTTTTAGAATTTCGTTCCCCAGATATGCTCCACTATAAGAAACCTATATTAATCACACTACGCAATGTTATAGAGATGATTTGAATTCAGAATACGAGATCATTATTAGTAGTAAACCCCAATTAATATTGCTACTAAAAATTCAAGTATTACCAGCCTTGGAGCAAAGGCACACTTACTTGAAACCATAGCACATCCCATGCCATTTTTTGTATGACTCCAAGGGGGTCNAGTAGTAAACCCCAATTAATATTGCTACTAAAAATTCAAGTATTACCAGCCTTGGAGCAAAGGCACACTTACTTGAAACCATAGCACATCCCATGCCATTTTTTGTATGACTCCAAGGGGGTCGTTAGGAATGCTATCTTTGTATGTGGCAAGATGCAAAATGGTGTTCTTTTCATCATCAACGTCAGCCCTCCATCTATCGCCCCGGNTCGTTAGGAATGCTATCTTTGTATGTGGCAAGATGCAAAATGGTGTTCTTTTCATCGTCAACGTCAGCCCTCCATCTATCGTCCTTGNACCATAGCACATCCCATGCCATTTTTTGTATGACTCCAAGGGGGTCGTTAGGAATGCTATCTTTGTATGTGGCAAGATGCAAAATGGTGTTCTTTTCATCATCAACGTCAGCCCTCCATCTATCGCCCTTGTCAAATACTTTCCTCTGGAAGAAATCATAAAGGTCTGCCTGTTTATGCTTAACCGCTATATGCAGTATGTTCCTTCCCTTCTCATCGAGGGAATTCACAGCGTCGGGGTAATTTTTAAGGATCTCGTGTGCTAACTCAGCGATGCCATGAATGATTGCTTGTATAAGCGGGTTNTGTTTATGCTTAACCGCTATATGCAGTATGTTCCTTCCCTTCTCATCGAGGGAATTCACAGCGTCGGGGTAATTTTTAAGGATCTCCTGTGCTAACTCAGCGATGCCATGAATGATTGCTTGTATAAGCGGGTTTGGGACTTTGTTCTTCTTCTTCTTCGATGAAAATTCACTCCAACTGGCTTCAGAGGAGTCGTCGTCGTTGTCATCTTCACAGCACACGTTGCGACTCCATTCCTTCTCTTGAAGAATTAGATTTTTTGCCAACGCCATTGTAAGTATGTGTTTTTGCTTTGCATCATCAACTTCTTGAAACCAAGCAAAGCCTGAAAAGAGGGGGGGGTGGGGGGGGTTGAACAAACATTTAGAGATTAACATGGTTTTCTATACTGTGAATCTCTAATTTACCCATCTTTCTTCTATAAATTCCAATTCGTCAATTATGTCCAAACTCAAACCCATATCTCGTACCATACAAATTCTAGGCACACTGAACTTTTACATCATATCTGATAAACCAATTAAGCATAAGATTTTGTTTATATAACAGAAGGAAGAAGGAAATAAGATTGAAGCAGAAAAGATACCACACCTAAGATTAGTTGGGTGAGTGAAGACCTTCCTAACTTGGAGATACCAGCAACTTTGTCATTAAGTTGATTCTCCTCATCACCGGTAGGTTTAGTCTCGACATACATTGGTGGCATATCTGCTCAAAAAAAACCATACAAAAATGTCATGCGGTGAAATTTACATAGCCTACGACCTTTGATCTGTTTTTTTTTTCTTTTCTAAATAACTAAATTAATATACAAAATTTTAATGAAATGTGATCATATTATATAGAATTTATGACCTTTTATTTTTTAAACGGAGGTAGGAACATTTTTAAGTAGGAAAACGGTCATCAATTTAATATATAAAAGATTTAGTATTGTTGTGTATAAGTAGCGATTGTTTTTTATTTTTGTGTTTTTGCTTTTTCCATATCCGATTTGTTCTATTGTGTGAAGAAGCTTAATAACATAGGAATAGATATAGGCACATACAAATTTATTATTCACATACTAATATGAATATAGACCACTTTTTTGCATTAATAAAAAATGCTTGTGTTTTTTTGAAGAAATTATAATTTCATAAAATTACTTTATTAAACTCGTCGCCAAATTCTATATTCCCTTTAAATCAGTTTCCAAAAGATTTATAATAGTCCCTTGCCATTCTCACTAGAGGCAAAGTAATAATTTGATATTGAAAAATATTTTAATAATAAAAATAATTCTTCTTGTACCAAAGTTGGAATCGTAATGCATAGTTATTGTTGGATTGGACGTGGATATATATATATATATGTATACTTACAGCGATAGGTTATAGCTTCAATAATTTGCAGGGGAAGGAAGGCCGTCCTGCCTAGATTTCTTAAATCATACGTAGACCCACTCCTGAAGGAAGATGGCATTGTGGCCAACAAATTCAATGGCGTGTTGCCCTGATCACCNTAGGTTATAGCTTCAATAATTTGCAGGGGAAGGAAGGCCGTCCTGCCTAGATTTCTTAAATCATACGTACACCCACTCCTGAAGGAAGATGGCATTGTGGCCAACAAATTCAATGGCGTGTTGCCCTGATCATCATGTTTCTGAGCTAGCTCTTCGTGTGAGCCTGCTATATGAATAGCCATTCCTAGGTCACAAAACATAAAAATCAATCATCATGGCCACATTAAACATGCTTGCGATAAAGTTAAATAGTCTTAGATTAAACATGTTATTGCCCATGGTAGAAGGAACGAAATAATATAAAAATTAATAATCATAAATATAGTTGTATTCACTTTCGAAATCAGATCACAAATATAGAGCAAAGAGAAATGAATTTAAACACCAGTTGTAGTGGAGATAAGCGGTAGTAGTTATGGTGGGCTACAGGTTATGATGAGAGACGGTGATATTTGTGATGAGCGGCGACGACTATGGTAGTGGTGACAGTCGTGGGCAGTAACGGTGATGATGGTGCTGAATTTTGAGTGACAATAGTGATAGTAACAATCATGAGTAACGACAATGATGGTGGTGCACATAGGTGGTAGTGGGTGATGGTGAAGGTGGAAGACAGTGGTGATGGTGGGGTGGCGATGATAGTAATGATTGTGATNTAGTTGTATTCACTTTCAAAATCAGGTCACAAATATAGAGTAAAGAGAAATGAATTTAAACACCAGTTGTAGTGGAGATAAGCGGTGGTAATTATGGTGGGCTACAGGTTATGATGAGAGACGGTGATGTTTGTGATGAGCGGCGACGACTATGGTAGTGGTGACAGTCGTGGGCAGTAACGGTGATGATGGTACTGAATTTTGAGTGACAATAGTGATAGTGACAATCATGAGTAACGACGATGATGGTGGTGCATATAGGTGGTAGTGGGTGATGGTGAAGGTGGATGACAGTGGTGATGGTGGGGTGGCGATGATAGTAATGATTGTGGTAGAGGTGGTGATGGGATGAAGGCGATGGTGGTTAGGTGGCAACAACCGTGATGGGGAAGGGGGTGGTGGTGGTGGTGGTGTGGCAGTGATGGTGGTGGTGTGACAATGGGGGTGGGGGTGGTAGGGTGGCGACAGTAACGTTGGTTGTGGGACAATGGTTATGGGAAAGGTGCTAGTGGGGGTAGAGGATGTGGTGGTGGTGGGGGTGGTGGTGATGATGATGGTGGTGGGGTAGTTCCAAATACTATTTTTTTTAAAATTGTTTTGAAAAATTATTAGCAATACACGACGTACGTTACACGTAAATAAATTTAAATAATATTTCTTTTATAAAAAACGTGAATAATATGAGTAATGAAATTAAATAATAAATTAAGTGTCAAATAATTACTCATATTTTATTTTATGAGTCTTTGAATAACTAATCTCTCATATTTTTTAGGTATCTTTTTGACCCTTTGAATTATTAATTTTTATTTTATTAAATAAATTGATTAGATCACTTATAATATTATTATATTATTGCATTCTAAAAAATAAAATATAACATATATTTAACTGTAAAATTCAACTTGATAATTACATGTGTATAATAATTTAACTTATATAGGACTTTATTTCTATATATATATATATATATATATATATATATATACTACTAATAAAGTTTAAAAGAATTTAGAAATCTTNATATTATTATATTATTGCATTCTAAAAAATAAAATATAACATATATTTAACTGTAAAATTCAACTTGATAATTACATGTGTATAATAATTTAACTTATATAGGACAGTTATATATATATATATGTAACTGTACTACTAATAAAGTTTAAAAGAATTTAGAAATCTTTATAAAAGCATTAAAAATAAGTTGAAAGTCAAATAAGAGTAAAAAATAAAATTTAGATAAAAGTATATATGTGAGTATAATTGACTTTATCAGAATAATTAGGGATAAAATAGAAAATTAAAAGTTTTTGATGCTGACATTTATAAATAGTATAGATTATAAATTCTAGAAGCACTTCTAAAAAGTCACCTCAAACACACTCTTAGGGGTTATTTTTTCTATTAAATTTTGGGAGTCAATATTAGTCNACTTCTAAAAAGTCACCTCAAACACACTCTTAGGGGTTATTTTTTCTATTAAATTTGGGGAGTTAATATTAGCCNTTTGATGCTGACATTTATAAATAGTATAGATTATAAATTCTAGAAGCACTTCTAAAAAGTCACCTCAAACACACTCTTAGGGGTTATTTTTTCTATTAAATTTTGGGAGTCAATATTAGTCGTCGAATTAATTTCAAAGTAAAATTTAAAATGATCTCAATTGTAAAAAATAAAAATTATTTTATTTATTTTTTGAAATCTAAATTGTTTTGTATTTTATTATATAGATATATATGTGTGTGTGTCTATATCTAATACACACATATCCATATTTATATATGATACGACAATAATATGGTTCAATATTATTGTTGTGACTGTAGCTATTTTTTTTTTCGTCAAGATTATATCACTTATGACATCATTATGTTAACAAATTAGATTGTTTTTAAGTTTTACAAGTATTAATTATTTGTATATGAATAATATTATTTAAATTTAATTTATTGACCTAAATAATAGTTCTAATCATTTATCATTATTAGATTTGACAATCAAACTTAGTATTTATTGGGACATCCACCTAATTAAAAGATTGTGATGAATCAGTCGTGTTATTTTTTGTATATGTCTTATTTCAAAGTGTATCAAACTAAGAATAAAACAATTGTATAGAAAATAAAAATAAAAATAAAGAATTATTTTTTTTGGTTAAACATAAAAAGAACAGAGATAAAGGAGAGCGTTCAGAGCTACTCGAACGCTTCTTACTAATAGAATTATAAGATTTTTGACTGTGTCGGTCACTCTTGTTACGAACGAAGTTAACTAAATTAGTATAAAACAATGGTTAATAATGAAACCTCAATGTAGGCGGTAAGACTCAAAACTCTTACGTTAGTNGTAGGGACCAGATCGAGGATGCTCACCTGGACTTTGACTTGCATTCCTTTGCGCTGTGGCTTGAGTACAAGATGGGGACCACGGTAGCTAAAGAGGTTGAGTCGTCGGGTGCTAAAGGGTTTCCGTTTCCAAGGTTACCGAGTCTGAGGAGCCCAATGTTCCAGTTGAAACAACTAACGAAGGAGCCAGTGGCGGAGGANGGGTTTCCGTTTCCAAGGTTACCGAGTCTGAGGAGCCCAATGTTCCAGTTGAAACAACTAACGAAGGAGCCAGTGGCGGAGGAGAGACAGCTTCCTGAAGTGGACCCGCAGTCGCTTCTTTCCTTTTCTTTTTTTGTTTTTCTGTGATTCGCTAAAAACCTTTGTAGCACTTTATTTTCTTCTAAATGTCGATGTAACTTTCAGATTAAATCTTAGCACAACTTTTCCAATAGGGATGTTGTTGGTTTCTCCTTCCCAGTGAATGACATGTTCATCTTTGGCTATGTCAGGTGAAAATGATAATGTTGTTTTCTGACTTTGAGGCCCCCCAACTATGGTTCCCAAGTCATTTTCGAGTGGCTTATCAATCGTGATGCTTCGGTGACCCCCATGACGCCACGTGTTCCTTTCTTAAATGTGAGGGATGCGAATTAATTGCGCTTGGTAGAGATGATGGATGCACGTCAGCTGAGGTTATAAACGGACGCTTCCGGAGAATGATTGTCTTGCCTTGGGCACCAAAACTTTTTGCTTTTCCCGTCGTTGTTACACTTCTTCTTCTTCGGTGCTTTCATAGGAAAACGTTTTTNAAGCTAAACTTACTGTAATGTTCTCCTATCACCGCCGCATGAAGAACAGTGGAGCCGTCGTTTCTCCTCTGACTTATGATTTCTTGGCAGTGTTTTTCAAGGAACTCGAAAATTTCAATCTCTCCAGAAGCAGCAGCAACATAAAGAGGAGTCTCTCCCAACTCATTCCGCACCAAAACCAACCCTCCTGGTCCTGGTTCCTCATTCACCATCATCTCTACAATCTCCTTTTGACCGTACCTCACCGCCTCATGCAGCGCCGTGTCTCCCCTATCGTTCTGCTTCATGAGCTGAGCACCGGTCAGCAGGCGTTTGCCAAGCAGTTCTTTGATGACTTCGTCGTTGCCGGAGATGGCCAAGAAGTGGAGGATGGTGTCGCCGCGGTCGTATAATTGGGTGGCGCCGCCCTCTCTCCAGAAGCAGCAGAAGTATGATTTTGCTTGTAGTGTCTTTTGTGAAGCGTAGCTGTAAGCTTCGCTGCGGCGGTTGGCGCTGATCATGGTGGTGGTGGTGCACAAACTTGCCAGTTTAAGAGCTGAATGACGTGATTGTTTTTGGGCAAGTGTGAGAAAAAAAAAGAAGTGAAGGAATGCACTGAATTTATAGAGAGCTCCTTCAGTAAAGNGCCAGTTTAAGAGCTGAATGACGTGATTGTTTTTGGGCAAGTGTGAGAAAAAAAAAGAAGTGAAGGAATGCACTGAATTTATAGAGAGCTCCTTCAGTAAAGCAAGTGTATGCAGCAGTACCAGCAATAGAAATTATAAATATTGTGTGCTCGGCAGGTATCATCCGACACCGTTTGGTGATGTATATCACACAAATAATGTTACGTTTATATACAAATTATTATATATTGTTAAATAATATAGATATAAAATATTTTATATTTGCATTTGTGTCTAACAAAATAAATTATACGGTAAACACCACTTGAGATCGTCATGTCGCCGGGTTACCGGCTGTACTGTACCAAAAATTATAAATTTTTAAAGTTAAGTTATAAATTTTTTGGAGAAAATTTTAGTCACATCTCTTCTAATTTATTATATTTTTAAGAACACCCTCCTCTATTATTCAAAACATCACTGGCACCCCTTGTTGTTAAACTATTATTTCTAGCAAAAAAAATTATTTATAATACCAAAATTGTCCCAACATAAACTCTAAAAAAATTTTCTACATAAAATTTGATTTAATTTCTAGCCGATTAAAATTTATTTTTTTAANAATTGTCCCAACATAAACTCTAAAAAAATTTTCTACATAAAATTTGATTTAATTTCTAGCCGATTAAAATTTATTTTTTTAATCATAAAAATTTGAGTTGATTAAAATTTATTTTTCTACATATTAAAATTTTTGCCAATTAAAATTCAATTCGATCTAATTAAATTTTATTGTTTTTAAGTATTAAAATTCTAGCCTATTAAAAAAAAAATT
>CAUOFW020005447.1:234298-252742 GCA_963454935.2 Ilex paraguariensis
ATTGAATGAGTTGTTAAAAAAATAGATGTGAAAGTGTATTTTTTTTTTTGTTTGGAGACTAATTTATAAACTAAACATGATAGTGGATTGGATAGAATAAAAGTATAATAGTCAATGAAAGTAAACTACATCACTGTTATCCATGAGCTCTACAAAAATATATAATTTACCCAAATAGAGGAAATAACTGGATACACCAATTTATATCCTATTCGGATGACAGTTGAGTGGTTTTGCATTGAATAGGAAATGATATATTTTTAGATATTCAATCCACTTCAACCCTGTCATCCAAATATATCTTTTGGGCATGCTCTAACCCAACTCAAGTTACATAACTAATCGCCGAGTTCAAGGGAGTAGTTGGCAAGCCTAAACACCCTATAAAAAAAAAAAAGACATTCCTAATTTTTCTCATTTAGATATTTTGTCATTTGAGTTTTGCTTTTTGTAATTACATATGAGTCTTTTGCTTTTATTTAGGTATTCCATACATTTTTTAGGGTTATTATATTTGAAAATTAGCAATAATTTGTGCCTGAAAATATTCTATAATTCAATAATTGCGTGATATTTATATTTTAAATAATAATTTATTTTTTTAATTACACAATTTAATATTAAAATGAATAGAGATAAAATAAGAGAGAGAGATATGTATGTGGATTAGTAGAGTTATTTGATATTGAGAAGTGTGATGATGCACAAAATAGTCTCGTATAAGATTAACAGTCGAATGTGTGATAAAATGTAATTAATGGACAGTTAATAAAATAATTAATGACAGTAATGTAAATATTGAGTCAATATGCAGATATATAGCAGTTTGGTCCGATGACCTACTCCACTCTGAAAAACGGTAACGGTGCCCGGAGGATTTTTTTTGATGAAATAAGGTGAACGAGGGAGAGAGAGCAATTGTTAGCTCCATGAGAGATACAATAACTAGGAGAACGAAAAGTTATGTGTGTGTAGAGAGGTGTAGAGCTGGAGCTCAATGGGTCCTCTTATGTATAGAGGACTTACAATTTATAGGCACAAGACCTTGGTTAGGGCGGTGACTTGAGGACAAAGATATTAATTATCTGAGTTTCTACAAAAGGTAATTGTCATAAAAGGTTGCCTTAATATTTGAAAGGGAGTATCCCGATAATTGCTCCCCATGTACTATAATTCTTCTTGGACTTCTTGAATGTTTGACTGGGCCGAATCCATGAATTAGACTTGACCTGTCTTGTAGCTGATTTGGGCTAACTTAATTTATTGCGCCTGACCCAATTAGATTTGGGCTCATCAAAGTGTATTGATTAAAATAAAATGCATGCTTTTAAGATTAAAATGAATAGAGAGAAAATACTCCAGAAATGCATAAATCCTATGTAGGAATGATAACTACAAAAATATGAGGGTAGACATGTGGCCCTCACTTGGCTCTGTCGGTAGTTATTTGGCATTGAGAAATTTGCTAGTTAAGTTGTCTCACATTGTAGGTCATGTACAAAAATGATATTTTTGGGCTCAAAAAAAAATTTAAGGATGAATTGTGTACCGTTGAATCAAAGTAGATAAAAATTAAATAAATCTTGATCGTTATTGTTGTGCCTTTAATTATAAATTTGAGAATTCAATTTACTAGCTATATTACTAGATTGATATTAAAAATCAAAATTTCACCTGATCCAAATTTGAGTCTCTAACATAAATTGGTATAGTGGAATCAATTTTTTGAACGTTAGAATATTATATTTTATCATGCTTTCAAGTCCAAGTTATGACTAATTTAAATATAAATTAAAGAATCAAGAAACTAAAGTGATACAATTAAAAGAATAAGATCGATATAATGTATATTATATGAGTTCTTACATCTTCAACTTAAGGCTATGTATTGAATCCAACCTAAATGTGGAATTGATAATAGAATAATAAACCTAACACAAACTCTCAAATTTGGAATTGATCTAAATACAATATAGATGGAATAGAATAAAATGCTAAAACTATGAGTCACCATCTCCATGAATTAATTTGAAGAAAAAAAATATACATATAGCATGTTATACCCGACAGAAACAACCTTAATAGGAACGATTCTATTTGGATCTAAAATGTTGGCATAATTTGTTGACTTTATCAAACATATATTTGTTTGAATTTACTATCAATTCAATAATTGCGATTAATTAGGTCAACAAATCAGGTCAGTATTTTAGACACATACTATTTCGCCCCTTAATGGTTCAATACTTTGTAATGCTTTGATTGTGTTTGGCATATTTTCGAAATGCGGATGTGGCAAAGTTCGATTGGACTTAAGATTCATATACGTATGACTTTACCTATTTGAACCGGTGTGAGGTTCTAAAAATTGGGGCTGTTCAGGCGATTGTAGCTACACGTTAGGTTACCTCTGAGTTCTTTTTTATGTCATAGGGTTCAAAGACTTTAAATAATTTTTTGACTAACAACGTAATGAACTGAAACGTAAAAAATACCACTGAAATGTAAAAAAGCAAATAGACTACGTTTAGAAGCTGAAACAAGTACTGTACTTAGTATTAAATGAAAGCATTAAAATATCACCGAAGTGATGGGTTAGAGGAAAAATAAAGTTGCTCGGGGAGCAAGAATAAGTGAGTATAAGGTAGATTGACTATGTGTAGAGTTTGTTGTGTTTGATCATAAATCTTTTATCAGTGGCTTGACCTTTGTTACCCTCTACCGTCGAAGCCATCTTTTACAGACATTATTGTAATCATGGTCTTTTCCCTCAGGATGCATATATATGCGTTGAACTGTCTCTAACTAATGGCTCATGATGTCACGTCTTCTCTTTTCTCGAGTTTTTAGAGTCCTATTTTCCTAACCGCTCTGTCAATCATGGACTCTTATAGACTCTTTTATGACCGTTGAATCTCTTCCACATGTCACCTTTCGATTTTGCTATTTTTTGTGTAAACATTGCCCCTTCAGGAAAATGATGCGACTGAATACTTCATATTTGGGGAATCATTTTGGCTCTTTTGAATTTAAGCTTTTGCCATTACACTTGCCCTGCTTGCCTGTCATCCCGCCATTGGTCGTGGAGCTCAGGGATTGCGACCATTCTTCCCTCGGTCTATCCTTTGTCTTTACAAATTTGTAGGAAATGGCTGGCACGCGATCTGTCCATATTTTTTGATCATTGTAATAGCTTGTTCTTGGCGCCTATATACAACATCCTTAGACTTGTTGTGTTGTCATTATTCTGACCTCTCTTCTTCGTCTTCTTCAATGGAGTCCCTTCGTACTATTGCTTTTGAAACGGCTCTTCTACGAGTGCAAGCTACTCAGTTCACTCATTGTACATTTAACCCGCTCTCTGATTCACCTTCTTCAAAAATGGCCCTTGGGCTTGCTTTCAAAGAAATGTCTGCAATGATGTTCGACGCATCTACTTTGACTCTTATATGTCTCTGCCTTTTAACTTTCAAGAGCCTTATCAATGGGCGAATTGGCTTAGCGACAACCCTATCCGTGCATGGAAGGCCTTTTCCCCTAATTGGATACCATAGGTTGCTCGTTTCAAGGAGGCCAAGAGTACTTTATGGCATCGTCTCGACATCTATCACGCTATAGAACTTAGCATTATCTCGATGCCTATCGACAAACTGCTACTCATCGCTACTATCTTATTGTGGTTTGTGGCAAACAATACATTTCACTTTCATTTTGGCATAATGGGCCCCACAGTTTAGACATGTCCATTCTTCTTAGCTTTCCTCCATTTGGGGCTGAGGTTAATGATCTGCTCACCCATACTGAGGCGAGTTATACCTTCCCAACCAATGTGTAGAGCAAGACGATTACTGCATATTCTCTTTTCATTGCTACCTGACGTGGCTATGATGACTCTTTAGTATCGGACCAGGAACAAAAATGTTCCTATTTTGCTAGCTCAACCAAATCTTCTTTTGCACCTTGGGGGATTCTTATTTTCTTGCTCTTGTAATGCTCGCCTATCTCTATCATGTGATGTGGGAAACCGTGGCGTCAAAGATGCAAAAAAGGTTCAGATTCCCTCTGAGTGCTTCAACTGTGGCTTTGTGCTTACTTCCCAGAGCTTTTTATCTCGTCTGCCAACAATTCCTCCTTCTCTTACAGTTGCCTATTTGCCACGGCCCCTGCCAAAGAACAGTCTTTTATAAATTATTTTTCCTATTTGTATAACTTGAATAGCTCACGACCAGTTTGAATGTCGTTTGCTCAAAATTGGGGGCCATAATGGTTCCTTTATAAGTCTAGGAAAGCCTTTGCTGACCCTATTTTTCACCACGAAGACATCTAGTTCTCCTATCTCCACCCCCGAGACTTGCTTTATAGCCTAGGGCTGATTTATGGTGCCAATGCTCACTGTGGCATTGAAGTTTACATGTCGCAACAATTTTTTCGCCAATTCGACTTGGTGCATCAGATTCCTTATCCCTTCATTTGTACCCTTAATACTGACCTCATCAATCGGCCAAATTTAACTGATGTGAATATTCGAGAAGTCATCCTTCATTCCTTTTTTGCCCATCATTTTTTTTGAATATGTTAGATCATATTTTGTAATTGACTAATTTCTTGTAGTCCGTTATAAAATCTCAACCATTTTCATGGTCATAATGCTATCAAGTTCAAGATTCAAAAGTAACATTGAAGAGAGAAGATCAAGCATCAAAACTACATCATTCAACCTTCGTATGCACTTTTATGCTTAGGACAAATGTAATGACCTAGACATCTAAGATGGCCTCTTAGCTATTTTAACTTAGGATGACTTAGGGTAAAAAAGGGCAAAGACACAGGGGATCAGCACAGGGCTCGCTCTGTGAGCTTGCTCGAGCGGTCTCCATGATCGCTTAAGTAGTGCCCATGGTCGCTTGAGCAGTCTTGGTCGTTGGTTGGTTTGAGGCGTTGTTTTTTATTCCAGTGCCAACTGCCCTCCCACCAATTGAGCGGTTGTTCGTGAATTTGAATTTTCTTATTTACTCAGACTACTCTTATTCCAATCCAAAAAATAGGGAGCGCGTTTCCCACATCTAAGTTAAGCCTTAAGAGAGCATTTTGAAGAGAGAAATTTATCTTTCAACCTTGAGAGTTTTTACCCTAACCTAGATCCCTAAGATCCAAATACTACCACAAATAGTTCTTTTCATCCTCACAACTTGGAGTAGAACAACTTGTTGGTGAACAAACTCATTTTGTCCATAAGGGGTACAATTTTATCAATGCTGAAGTCAACTTGCTATCTTCCTTTAATTTATGTTTCACGAATTTTGTGTTTTTCTTCCTATGAATTGATGCATCTACTGGCTCGCACCCATCTTCAATCCTAGATATGATTTTCATATCACTTATTTGCAATTTAATTTCCTCCCCTCTTATATTGAACTTAGAAGTCTTGACATTAAAACACAATATAGCATCAAGGATGTTACTGTCACTCTTTCTACACCATGTTTTGTCCAATTTTTTTTTATCAATAACACTTTGAAAAAGTAACCAGAATGGCTTTTTTTTTTCAAGACAACCTTGTGTTTTTCTCCTATCCTAATATCATCTATTGCCCTAACAACAACAAACATGTTGGATTTGTATTTTGAATCATACTTCACTTCATTCATTTGGTTTTTAGATTGTTTCTTGTGTTTGCCACCCTCTTTCACAGATGATGGCACCACACTTTAGTCCAACACGGTTTCTCTAATTCTGAGTTCATATTTGTTTATAGATGATTTTTTTTTCTCGCCATGACTGACCAATGTTACACATATTACAAAAATTTACACATTCTAAAAAATCATGACGAGGAATATTGAATGAAAAACACACATGTTATCATGTAGTGTGCATCAAAGTGTAGCAACAAAACATTTATTGTAAATCTGGTAGTTTATCAAAATACCTAGGAGGTGTGCATCAAAGGTAGTTTGAAAGAGTGTCAACACAATTGCTACTAAACAATTATATTGAAAGTATAACGGCACAGTGTAGCAATACAATAACACAACACATTGTAGCAATACAATGACACAACACAATGTTTTAATACATGTTGCACTAAATATAATTGAATGTCAATGGTTTATCAACCTAAAAGCATTTTAATATAGTGTGAAAGTCCATTTTACTTCCAAATTTACATCCACAGATGTAGTGATTTTGAATTCCAAAAACAAAAACCACAAAATCCCAACCACTAAATGAGAAGCAACATGCAATAGGATACATTGAAACTCATGTTCAACCAATTGAAAATCATCAATGAGCTAGGAAAAACTATAACACCAAACAAAATAAAAAACACAAAGAACAATATGCATTAGGGTTAAGCAATTACACTGTTTCAATTGTCAAACGAAAATTTAAAAATGTAGTAACACAATGTATTAGCAATAGTTTTTGGGGTTCGAAGTACCAAATACCCATAAAAAAATCACTATACCCACCAGCCCCCCCAAAAAAAAACCCAATACAAACTAGGGTTTCAAGATTAAATGATTTTTGGTTTTTAGGTAAAATCAAAATGGTTCCAGTACAATGACACAACGTAGTTTTTTAATTGCGACTCCATTGTTTCCACTAATTTTACATACACAATCAAATTTGCCCAGATTAAATAAAACCAAAAAAAAACAACATTTTGCAAAGACATGAAAATCAAAAACAAAATAGTGTTCAATGATGTTTGAAGCATCACAGAGACATGGAATTTGAATACAAAAGGGTTGTTACTGTTTAGATTGTAGAACCAAAATAGTTGCTCAAGTTGCAGTCCCAAAATTGTTGTTCAGTAATCGTTGCAGATCTAGAATACTGACGATCAGTGTAGCGTATCTCGAAAGAACAGGAAAAAAAATATTGTTCAAAGAGTAAGATAAAGCATATCTACATGAGTTTGATTTTTGTTTTGATTTCAACCCCCTCATTTTCAAAGGAAGAATGACAGTTGAACCGTCTTCAGCGAGAGAAACACTATTTGGTTGAGTGTGTTCAGAAGATGAAGGGGCGTGCTAGACAAATAGACCGACTACTGTGGAGATAATTAATATGAGATTTTTTTTCCAAAATTGATTTAGGAAACTGATTTACAATGAAAGGATATTCAAGTCTTTCTATGTCACAAGTGGATTTTTTTTATAAAACATTTTTTAGTATTTCTTTTTGACAAATTAAGTTCAATTTAGTGTACCGCCTTCTAAAAGACCTTTTTTTAGGATTTTTTGGAAGCCGATACATTTTTTATAACTTATTTGACTTTAAGTACAAACTCAAAAAACATTTGGCAAAAAACACACTTTGGAGGAGAAGGACCAAAATACCCCTAACATCATCACATCACTGTTGAAAAAATCAGATAAGGAAACCAATTAAGTTAAAAACTAAAACTCTTAAATTTTAGAGTTTCCTTTATATTAGAACTCTTTCTCTCTCTTTATATCTCATATATATATATATATATATATATATATATAATTGTGACAAGAATAAAGCTAACGCAAATCAAAATTGTTTAATTTTAAATACTTTCTAATATAATGACTATTTTTCTCTCTCTCTCTCTATATAATTTGTGACACATATACTGTGATCCCAATATCATACTGTTTGTAAAATACATATGCAGAGTTAGGTCACTGTGGATATTATAATGTGACATCAATGTCCATTGTATACACACAACATATGTAGGTTTTGACATATGAAATGTACCATATTGTGACCTAGGGATTGACACATTATGGGCATCACAAATATGATGTTAATTTTACACTGCATATAGATATAATATATGAGATTTGCACATGAATGATATCACACTGTAACTCCAATGTAACATTTCATACACACATCACATAAAGATTCAAAAACATATGGTGAGGATTACAATGTGAATTTAATGTCACAATGCAACTACACATCATATGCATTGTTTTTTCATAGTGTAGGCATCAAAAGTGTGACTTCAATGTCCCATTACAAAACAAACATCATATACAGTGTTTTGCACAGAGTGAGTATCACACAATATGACTTAAATGCATAAACAAAGATATACAATAAAGGGGAGAGAGAGAGAGAGGATAGGGAGAGGAGAGTAACGATGGGAGCGAAAATGAATTTGAGAGAGAAAAAAATAGGGAGAGAGAGAAAAAGAATGATAAAATAGGGAGGGAGATATATTAACGGTGAGAGTCATATATAGAGAGAGAATAGATTTTTTTTTAAACTAATAAAATCTTTTCAAAATTCAAATAATTAATTATCCTTTAATTTAGGAAACCACTTAACCATTAAAATAGAATAAAAAAAATAAGAAAAATTTTCTAATAAAATAGGAAAATTGAATCCCACAATTAACTACCTAAATTATTTTCTACAAAAAAAGAAAAAGGGCTTTTATGTAAATAAAATATTAAAAAAAAAGCTAAAGTGTATCTGGTCACAAAATATTTATACAAAAAAAGACTTATACATAGAAGATTTATATTAAGATACTTCATCACAAATAACTCGTATATAGTGTATCTTTTCACAATTTTTTTTTTTTACCTTGAAATGACCTGTCCATTTTGAGGTTAACACACCATTACCTGACCTGGACTTTGGGCCCAATCCATTGATCTATGGGCCGGATGGTTACAAGCCAACTTTTACTTTTGGAAATTGTATCAATAAAGGGTAAATTGTAAGGAAATACACCAAATTAGATTTATTTGACAAAAAGTATACACTAAAAAGTATACTTATTTGTATCAAAGTACATAATTTGAATTTATCTATTTTTATTGTGACATTTTTGCCCTCCATTAATCCATGTGTATTTGATACACCACTTTTCTTTGGAAAGTGGTGCATTAAACATCTCCTAGTTTTATGAGAGAACTTTAATATATATATATATATATATATATATATATATATATACTTATGTATGTATGTATTTATATACTTGTTGTTAAATCTCTTATCTAAATTTTGAATTATCTTTTAATGCACTTTGATTCATGCATTTTTTTAGAAAGTGATTTTATTTTCAAATTAATTTTTTTTCTTAATAGTGTAACAATAATAAGTGTAACAATGTAACAATAAAAGTGTAACACTAATAATATAACAGTATAACAATAATAGTGTAACAATCTATTTATTTAAAATATTGTACTATTACATTTTATCAAACATATAGTTTCATATAATTTCATTCAAAATAGTCCATCTCCGTTCTGAATTTGTTACTATATATATAAAACTACTGAACACTGTTTTTGTTACAGTGTATTTATTACGCTGTTACATTATTCGGATATTAAATTAATTTAAAAATAAAACTATTTTCCAAAAAAAAAAACGTTTGAATCAATGTGCATTAAATATAATTTGAAAAAAAAATCACTTTTAAAAAAAAAAATACACATGCATTAAAGTGCATTAAAGATAATTTAAAATTTAAATAAGATATTTAATAACAAATATATATATTTACATGTATTAATAAATACACATGAATCAAATGTGCATTAAATACGTATTTATATGTATTAACAATCACACATGAATCAAAGTGAATTAAAAATAAGAAATTTTGAATTAAATGACCCTAAAATGAGCATTTATGTCTTTTTAACTCATATTTTATTTTATGTATTTTTTGTCAAATAAGTCTAATTAAGTGTACCGATTTCCAAAGAATCCACCAATAAAATCCAATTATTCGAAGGGCATTAGTAATCCAAGAAAATATTTAAGGATAAATTTCATAAACACCCCTAAACTATGATATTTGTTTTAAATTATCATTTAAATTTTCAGTTATCTTAATTTTTCCTATAAATTATGTAATTTATTTCAACTAACTCCTTCTGTTGGGATTAACAGTAGAGGTTGATTGAAAAACTTACATATTGTAGGATTTAACAGTTAAGTTTAACCGAAAAGATCAATTGGAATAACTTTTACATAACTCAGGATACAAATTGGGATAATTGAAAGTTTAGGGGCAATTTAAAACAAAGGTTATAGTTTAGTAGGCATTTATAAGATTTTCTCAATATTTAAATGACAGCGACATACGAAGCCCAGCCCCGCCCCTCTCTCACTCTCTTTCTCTCTACCCTTTACCGGCCCTGTGGTTCTCTCTATCTCTTCATCTCTAGTTCTGTCTCGTTCGCTACTTTGCTTCTCTTTACAAATCTAATCCGCTCCGATTCGTCCTTGTCTACATCCATCACCCATTGTAAGGCTTCCAAATCCAATCCGGAAACCCTAAGTTTACCAAGTCATGGCTTTGGATTGGATCCCCATTTTTTGTATATTTATTCTAATCGGCTTTGTTTTTTGATTGTTATACCTGATTTTATATTGATTTGGTTTTGTCTCTGAGTTATCTTCTGTTTGATAGTGGTATGAATCGGGATTTGATGAAGTTTTCATTGTGATTGCGTAGTTAAAATTCAATGAATTTTTGGTTTTGACTGTGATTTTTGTTGTTCTGCCAGATAGTGTTGATGTCGGAAATAATTTAGAGCTTTGATTCTACGATGTAATTTTTTTTTTAATGTTGGATCGATGCATGTTAACATTCAGTTTATGTGAAAAAGTGGGTGGTAGTGGATGATAACATTTAAAGGGTTTGGTTTGGGATTTGGGGAGACTGTTAGTTGTGATTTTCTGTTGCTCCTTAGATGCTGAAACCTTTTTTGTTTTTTTCCTGTTATTCTTTTCTTTTGGTAAAAAAATGGGTTATGATGATATAGTTTGCAATTCCGTGAAAATGTGGCATTATAAAATTGACAATTGGGTTCTATCAATTAAATGTTGCATGTGAAGTAAAGTTCTGTGGTGACTAAAAGTTGATACTTAATGCCTTACTGTTATTGTCAGCCGCGGTTATTGAAACTGTAATGTTTTTATTAGGGTCTTATTGTGTTTGATCTTGTTTTTTTGTCTTTAGGCAACCATGAGCGACCAAGGAGAAAAAACTTGTCCCCTCTGTGCTGAAGAGATGGACTTGACCGACCAGCAGTTGAAGCCTTGCAAGTGCGGTTATGAGGTTTGAAGCACCTTTCCCCTAAATCTCTTGTTCTGGGTTTTGTAATGACATATTCTCATTCTTTAATTTTATTTTTGGTTGAGAGGTTTTCAAGTATTCCAAAACCACAGTCACTGTATTACTATTTAGGACTAGAGGAAAAGCAAGTTATTAATGTCTAGATACCGATGTATAATGAGTAATATAATATTTGCTTCAGTTTCTGTTAGAGACTGTAAAGAACTTTTATGAAACGAAAGTCATCGTTTTTGTCTGAGATAAGGTGAATATACCCCAACTCTTTGGATACTTCATTGTCTGAAGGCAGCATAACCGCTTGGTTAATATTATGTGTGGGACAAGACAATGTGTTTTTTTGTCTGTTGTCACTTTGTGCTGTTTGAGGCTCTAATTTTGGTCAGTGTTCCAATGCAACGATTTTTTTGTGATGGTTGAATGCTAACTAATTTGCTTGTTGATGTGGCGCTTGTGATGCTGGTCACAAATAACCATGTTGTGATGGCGGAAGTTCGTTGCTTTTGTCATCTGTGCGTATTAAGGGCAGTTTCTGCTATAGCATTTGGTATCTAAGTTACCATAGAGGAGTCATTACATTAACTTTCTTTTTGCGCTTGTAATTGTATTAGTTGAATGTTGAGCTGCGTCTCATTTCTTGAGTAAAGTTTTTCCCATGAGGCTAAGCACAATAATTTGGTTTCAATATATTGGGTATCTTGTCCAAGCTGTAGCATTGAACTGTTAATTCAGATTATGAGTGGCCATAATTTTTTTCCAAATAATATTTGGATTTGCTTCCACTTTTCTGCAGATCTGCGTTTGGTGCTGGCATCACATAATGGAAATGGCTGAGAAAGATGTGACAGAAGGGCGATGTCCAGCATGTCGTACGCCTTATAACAAGGAAAAGATTGTCGGAATGACACCAATGTGTGAAAGGTTACTCTCAGATTATACTATCTTAAAATTGAACTCTATGATATTATCGTTCTTATTCATCTAAATTTAGATTATTAATCTGCTTGTGTTCATGAACTTTGGTATCATACCAATAGGGCTTAAGGATCCTCCTTTGGGTAATAGATTTGGTAGATTTCTTTTTTCTGCTGAGTGCGAGGAATGTTATCTGGGAATTAGACTTGAGATTTTGACGAGGGTTGTGTCAGACCATTGCTTTGCTCTGTTGTTCCCAATTCGTCTTTGACTCTTAGGTTTGAGAATATGTGGTTTGAACATCATGCATTCGGATGACAATTTAGGGTGTGGTGAGGGGAAGGAAGTTTTCACGTTTGGGAAGGTTATAGATTCATGAAGAAGTTGGAATATGTGAAATAGAAGGTTCAAATGTGGAATAAAGAAGTTTTTAGGGATATAAGAGTCAAAAAAAGTCTAACCATGGATAGAATAGGAGAGTTTGACAAGATTGAAGAGAGTGTTACATTAGATGAGAATTTGAGAAGGGAAAGATGGGAGTTAATAAATAATTTTGACGAGGTAGTGTTCAAAGAAGGAATTAGTTGGAGACAAAATGCATAGCGTGAAGTGGTTGAAAGAAGGAGATAACAATTCTAAACTTTTTCATAGGATCACGAATGGTAAAAAGAAGAAGAAATTCATTGACAAAATGGAATTGGATGATGAAGTGATCATTGAAGATAAGGGAATGATTGAGAGTAACATTCTAGAGTTCTTTGCCCAATTATATTCATCTCAGAGGGTTGTTAAACCAAATGTGGAAGGATTGGAGTGGATTTGTATTGATTAGGTTACATCTAAGTGGATAGAGAGACCTTTTGAGGAGGAAGTGAGAAATACTATTTTTGAGTGTGGTAGAGACAAAGCTTTGGGTCCTGATGACTTCACTTTGACTATTTTTCAAGATTGTGGGGATATAATTAAAGGGGATTTGATGAATGTTTTCGGTGAATTTTTTCATAATGGTGTTGTTAATGTTATAAACTAATGTTACATCAAGGATCAAAATGTTGTGTCGACACGTTCGAAACGTTTCGGAATTTCAACACTCCGAAACGAAACAGTAGTTGAATCACAAAATTTCGGTGTTTCGATCGAAACGGTACTGTTTCGGACCGTTTCGATCGAAATAATACCATTTCGACGAAACAGTGATATATTCGGTTCATTATGAATAATTACATTTAATACTCCACTCTAATTACATTTAACACTCACTGTAATTACAGTTAATACCCCACTATAATTACATTTAATTCTCACTGCTCTTCCGCCTTTTATAATTTTTTTGTTATAAGAATAAATAGTTACACTTAATACCCTACTTTAATTATATTTAATACCCATTGTAATTATATTGAATACCTACTGTAATTATATTTAATACCCCATTGCTGTGCAAGTCTTTTGCTTTTTTTTTTTTTATAAGTATTAACAATTACATTTAATACTCTAATGTAATTATATTTAATACCCACTGTAATTACATTTAATACCCATTACAATTACATTTAATTTTTAAGTATACATAAGTACCATTAATTTAATTTGATACCCTTCATTATTAGTATTATAATAAAATAGTATTATTAATTGGATAATATTACCGTAATAATATCAGTTGGAGTAACTATTGTTATCATATTTATGTCACATATGGAGTTTATCTAAGTAGCTACCCAGAGCCTGCTCGACACTCCACGGGGGGTTGGATGCAGCCATGTAAGTATGTACTCATCAGCATTTCATGTGTATTATAAGACCTTAATATTATATAAAAATATGTTTATTTCATAAAAATTAAGTGTTTGAAACTAATTTAAGTGATTTTTGCCTCATGTCAAGCCTTTTTTTTCCTCAAATTTAAATTTATTCTTGTATAAATGGATGTTAATCCAATAAATATGTTGAATTAATCAATTATTTAACTTATCTTTATAAATTAATGGATTGTATTTGTGTTTTTATGCGTTTTCATTGCGTTTCCGAAACGTTTCCATTTTTGAGCTGACCGAAACGGTACTTCGAAACGAAATTTTGATCCTTATGCTACATACATTTTTTTGATTCCAAAGAAAGACAAGTTCATGAAAATCAGGGATTTTAGACCAATAAGCTTGATATCTAGTCTTTTTAATCTTAGGGATATTTTTTGTGAGTGTCAAGGTGCTTTTATTAAAGGTAGGCAAATTCTTGATGTTGCTTTATGGCTAATGAGGTGGTGGAGGAATATAGAGGCAAGACAAATGAAGGCTTTGTTTTTAAGATTGATTTTGAAACGGTTTATGATCATGTGGAGTGGGATTTTTTGAAGTTTGTCTTGGAAGTGAAAGGCTTTGAAAATCGCTCGAGGAAATGGATAATGGGTTGTCTGCAATCTATGAACTTCTTTGTTATGATGAATGGAAAACTAAGGGGTGTATTTAAGACTTATAAAGGATTGAGACTGGTTGATCCTTTAGCACACTTTCTCTTTACTTTAGTTGCATATGAGTTGAGTAGATTAGTGAAAAGGGCTGAAGGTTCTAATCTCGTGGAAGGATTTATTGTAGCGATGGATAAGGTTTATGTTTCACATTTGTAGATACTATATTTTTTTCTGTTGGGGATGAGGGAAAAATGCTAAATTTAAGAATATTGTAGATGTGTTTGGGATTATATCTGGCTTGAAGGAGAATATGGATTAAAGTTTGATTGTGGGTATAAATTCACACCATGATAAGATCAATAAAGTTGCAAAACTTTTGGGGGGCAAGGTAGGGAACTGCCTATTAATTGGTTGAGAATCAATTATCTTTATCTTTTTGCGATTCATTTGTGGAAAGGGTGGGAAAAAGACTTGATGGTTAACTTTAGTTCGGTCCGTTTTATCTAGTATTCCCATTTACTTTTTATGTTTGTTTAAGTTAATGACCAAGATTGTAATAAAAATTGAGAAAATGATGAGGAATTTCTTGTGGGAACGAGGTGGAGAGGGGAGAAATGATCACTTAATTAGTTGGAAAATGGTTTCTAGATTCTATAAAGGTAGTCTTTTGATTGAAAATTTAAAGGCAAGAAGTATTACTTAGTGGTTAAGTGGCTTTGAAGGTTTCTCTTAGAACATAGTTTTTTTGTGGCATTTAGTTATGTAGAGCAAATATGGATTTTTGACCAATGGATGAGACACTAACACGATTCAAAGGGAAAGCTACCGATGCCATTTCTATATCACAGATTGTTGAGGTTTTCCCAAAGTCTTCATTTGGTGGTGGGTAATAGAGAGAGAGTTCGTTTTTGGGAGGACATATGGTTAGGGGGGTTATCTTTTAAAAATGTGTTTTCATGTCTTTATCATTTATCATCCTTTCACAGGGCTTCTGTTGCTTATATGTTGAGATCTTATGATCAACTGAAGTCTTGGGACTTCGGTTTTCGTAGGAATTAGATGATAGGGATTCTATAGAGTTGGTGTCACTTCTTGCTATTCTTAACAATTCCCAGTCGAATGTTGATTTATGTGATTGAAGAAGATGTGTCCTTGACTCTTCAGGTGTTTTCTCTATCCAATTCTTCTTTGTTTTTTTGCTGGAAGAATCTTCTTATCATCTCTTTTTTCTTGCATTGATGATTTAGAATGCTAAAGTGCCTATTGAGGAACAAGTTTTTGCAAGAACTATTGCACATGGAAAGATTAATGCCAACGATATGCTTCAAAAAAGAAGACCAACTAGTTGTATATCCACTCGGTGGTTTGTGATGTGTAAGTCTGAAGTTGAAAGTATTGATCATTTGTTCATTCATTGTCCTTTGGCATTGGCTTTGTGATATAAGTTGTTTAGCTTGGCTGGGTTAATGTGGGTTCTTCCCAAGTTATCTACGTCATTTTTGGCTGAAGACTTGAATGGGTTTAAAAAACTTGTTAAAGGAGTGACGCTATGGAGATGTGCAATAATTCTTGCCACTTTTTGGGATATATGGAAAGAAAGGAATGCTAGAATTTTTGAAGATCAAAGTGAATTGTTTGATGGGCTATGGAACCGTATTAATTTCATCGCTTCATTTTGGGCTTTGACTTCCAAGGATTTTAAAGAGATTCTGCTTTTTGCTATCTTCGTGGGAGGGACGGAGAGCTTCATGTGATTTAGAGCTTTTGATGTTTTTCTTCTTTTTGTAATTACCTTTTCTTGGTTGATTTCTGATTCAACCTTTTTCATGTACTGTCTATATTTTTTAATATATATCAGTTATGTTTCCTATAAAAAAAAATACTANTTAGAGCTTTTGATGTTTTTCTTCTTTTTGTAATTACCTTTTCTTGGTTGATTTCTTATTCAACCTTTTTCATGTACTGTCTATATTTTTTAATATATATCAGTTATGTTTCCTATAAAAAAAAATACCANACTATTTTTGAGTGTGGTAGAGACAAAGCTTTGGGTCCTGATGACTTCACTTTGACTATTTTTCAAGATTGTGGGGATATAATTAAAGGAGATTTGATGAATGTTTTCGGTGAATTTTTTCATAATGGTGTTGTTAATGCTATAAACTAATGTTACATCAAGGATCAAAATGTCGTGTTGACACGTTCGAAACGTTTCGGAATTTCAACACTCCGAAACGAAACAGTAGTTGAATCACAAAATTTCAGTGTTTCGATCGAAACAACACTGTTTCGGACCGTTTCGATCGAAACAATACCATTTCGACGAAACAGTGATATATTCGGTTCATTATGAATAATTACATTTAATACTCCACTATAATTACACTTAACACTCACTGTAATTACAGTTAATACCCCACTATAATTACATTTAATTCTCATTNAGTTTTTAGGGATATAAGAGTCAAAAAAAGTCTAACCATGGATAGAATAGGAGAGTTTGACAAGATTGAAGAGAGTGTTACATTAGATGAGAATTTGAGAAGGGAAAGATGGGAGTTAATAAATAATTTTGACGAGGTAGTGTTCAAAGAAGGAATTAGTTGGAGACAAAATGCATAGCGTGAAGTGGTTGAAAGAAGGAGATAACAATTCTAAACTTTTTCATAGGATCACGAATGGTAAGAAGAAGAAGAAATTCATTGACAAAATGGAATTGGATGATGAAGTGATCATTGAAGATAAGGGAATGATTGAGAGTAACATTCTAGAGTTCTTTGCCCAATTATATTCATCTCAGAGGGTTGTTAAACCAATTGTGGAAGGATTGGAGTGGATTTGTATTGATTAGGTTACATCTAAGTGGATAGAGAGACCTTTTGAGGAGGAAGAAGTGAGAAATACTATTTTTGAGTGTGGTAGAGACAAAGCTTTGGGTCCTGATGACTTCACTTTGACTATTTTTCAAGATTGTGGGGATATAATTAAAGGAGATTTGATGAATGTTTTCGGTGAATTTTTTCATAATGGTGTTGTTAATGCTATAAACTAATGTTACATCAAGGATCAAAATGTCGTGTTGACACGTTCGAAACGTTTCGGAATTTCAACACTCCGAAACGAAACAGTAGTTGAATCACAAAATTTCAGTGTTTCGATCGAAACAACACTGTTTCGGACCGTTTCGATCGAAACAATACCATTTCGACGAAACAGTGATATATTCGGTTCATTATGAATAATTACATTTAATACTCCACTATAATTACACTTAACACTCACTGTAATTACAGTTAATACCCCACTATAATTACATTTAATTCTCATTGCTCTTCCGCCTTTTATAATTTTTTTGTTATAAGAATAAATAGTTACACTTAATACCCTACTTTAATTATATTTAATACCCATTGTAATTATATTGAATACCTACTGTAATTATATTTAATACCCCATTGCTGTGCAAGTCTTTTGCTTTTTTTTTTTTTATAAGTATTAACAATTACATTTAATACTCTAATGTAATTATATTTAATACCCACTGTAATTACATTTAATACCCACTACAATTACATTTAATTTTTAAGTATGCATAAGTACCATTAATTTAATTTGATACCCTTCATTATTAGTATTATAATAAAATAGTATTATTAATTGGATAATATTACCGTAATAATATCAGTTGGAGTAACTATTGTTATCATATTTATGTCACATATGGAGTTTATCTAAGTAGCTACCCAGAGCCTGCTCGACACTCCACGGGGGGATGGATGCAGCCATGTAAGTATGTACTCATTAGCATTTCATGTGTATTATAAGACCTTAATATTATGTAAAAATATGTTTATTTCATAAAAATTAAGTGTTTGAAACTAATTTAAGTGACTTTCGCCTCATGTCAAGCCTTTTTTTTCTCAAATTTAAATTTATTCTTGTATAAATGGATGTTAATCCAATAAATATGTTGAATTAATCAATTATTTAACTTATCTTTATAAATTAATGGATTGTATTTGTGTTT
>CAUOFW020005447.1:255358-297496 GCA_963454935.2 Ilex paraguariensis
CATTAATTTAATTTGATACCCTTCATTATTAGTATTATAATAAAATAGTATTATTAATTGGATAATATTACCGTAATAATATCAGTTGGAGTAACTATTGTTATCATATTTATGTCACATATGGAGTTTATCTAAGTAGCTACCCAGAGCCTGCTCGACACTCCACGGGGGGATGGATGCAGCCATGTAAGTATGTACTCATTAGCATTTCATGTGTATTATAAGACCTTAATATTATGTAAAAATGTGTTTATTTCATAAAAATTAAGTGTTTGAAACTAATTTAAGTGATTTTTGCCTCATGTCAAGCCTTTTTTTTCTCAAATTTAAATTTATTCTTGTATAAATGGATGTTAATCCAATAAATATGTTGAATTAATCAATTATTTAACTTATCTTTATAAATTAATGGATTGTATTTGTGTTTTTATGCGTTTTCATTGCGTTTCCGAAACGTTTCCATTTTTGAGCTGACCGAAACGGTACTTCGAAACGAAATTTTGATCCTTATGCTACATACATTTTTTTGATTCCAAAGAAAGACAAGTTCATGAAAATCAGGGATTTTAGACCAATAAGCTTGATATCTAGTCTTTTTAATCTTAGGGATATTTTTTGTGAGTGTCAAGGTGCTTTTATTAAAGGTAGGCAAATTCTTGATGTTGCTTTATGGCTAATGAGGTGGTGGAGGAATATAGAGGCAAGACAAATGAAGGCTTTGTTTTTAAGATTGATTTTGAAACGGTTTATGATCATGTGGAGTGGGATTTTTTGAAGTTTGTCTTGGAAGTGAAAGGCTTTGAAAATCGCTCGAGGAAATGGATAATGGGTTGTCTGCAATCTATGAACTTCTTTGTTATGATGAATGGAAAACTAAGGGGTGTATTTAAGACTTATAAAGGATTGAGACTGGTTGATCCTTTAGCACACTTTCTCTTTACTTTAGTTGCATATGAGTTGAGTAGATTAGTGAAAAGGGCTGAAGGTTCTAATCTCGTGGAAGGATTTATTGTAGCGATGGATAAGGTTTATGTTTCACATTTGTAGATACTATATTTTTTTCTGTTGGGGATGAGGGAAAAATGCTAAATTTAAGAATATTGTAGATGTGTTTGGGATTATATCTGGCTTGAAGGAGAATATGGATTAAAGTTTGATTGTGGGTATAAATTCACACCATGATAAGATCAATAAAGTTGCAAAACTTTTGGGGGGCAAGGTAGGGAACTGCCTATTAATTGGTTGAGAATCAATTATCTTTATCTTTTTGCGATTCATTTGTGGAAAGGGTGGGAAAAAGACTTGATGGTTAACTTTAGTTCGGTCCGTTTTATCTAGTATTCCCATTTACTTTTTATGTTTGTTTAAGTTAATGACCAAGATTGTAATAAAAATTGAGAAAATGATGAGGAATTTCTTGTGGGAACGAGGTGGAGAGGGGAGAAATGATCACTTAATTAGTTGGAAAATGGTTTCTAGATTCTATAAAGGTAGTCTTTTGATTGAAAATTTAAAGGCAAGAAGTATTACTTAGTGGTTAAGTGGCTTTGAAGGTTTCTCTTAGAACATAGTTTTTTTGTGGCATTTAGTTATGTAGAGCAAATATGGATTTTTGACCAATGGATGAGACACTAACACGATTCAAAGGGAAAGCTACCGATGCCATTTCTATATCACAGATTGTTGAGGTTTTCCCAAAGTCTTCATTTGGTGGTGGGTAATAGAGAGAGAGTTCGTTTTTGGGAGGACATATGGTTAGGGGGGTTATCTTTTAAAAATGTGTTTTCATGTCTTTATCATTTATCATCCTTTCACAGGGCTTCTGTTGCTTATATGTTGAGATCTTATGATCAACTGAAGTCTTGGGACTTCGGTTTTCGTAGGAATTAGATGATAGGGATTCTATAGAGTTGGTGTCACTTCTTGCTATTCTTAACAATTCCCAGTCGAATGTTGATTTATGTGATTGAAGAAGATGGGTCCTTGACTCTTCAGGTGTTTTCTCTATCCAATTCTTCTTTGTTTTTTTGCTGGAAGAATCTTCTTATCATCTCTTTTTTCTTGCATTGATGATTTAGAATGCTAAAGTGCCTATTGAGGAACAAGTTTTTGCAAGAACTATTGCACATGGAAAGATTAATGCCAACGATATGCTTCAAAAAAGAAGACCAACTAGTTGTATATCCACTCGGTGGTTTGTGATGTGTAAGTCTGAAGTTGAAAGTATTGATCATTTGTTCATTCATTGTCCTTTGGCATTGGCTTTGTGATATAAGTTGTTTAGCTTGGCTGGGTTAATGTGGGTTCTTCCCAAGTTATCTACGTCATTTTTGGCTGAAGACTTGAATGGGTTTAAAAAACTTGTTAAAGGAGTGACGCTATGGAGATGTGCAATAATTCTTGCCACTTTTTGGGATATATGGAAAGAAAGGAATGCTAGAATTTTTGAAGATCAAAGTGAATTGTTTGATGGGCTATGGAACCGTATTAATTTCATCGCTTCATTTTGGGCTTTGACTTCCAAGGATTTTAAAGAGATTCTGCTTTTTGCTATCTTCGTGGGAGGGACGGAGAGCTTCATGTGATTTAGAGCTTTTGATGTTTTTCTTCTTTTTGTAATTACCTTTTCTTGGTTGATTTCTTATTCAACCTTTTTCATGTACTGTCTATATTTTTTAATATATATCAGTTATGTTTCCTATAAAAAAAAATACCAACAGGTTCGTGGAGAAAAAATCGAAGTCACAGAAGCCAAAAAATAGAACATCTGAAGGAAGGAAGCAACTTGGCAATGTGCGAGTGATTCAACGGAACCTTGTCTACATTGTTGGGTTACCTCTTAATTTAGCAGATGAAGATGTATGTAGTTTACTCTCCTCCTCTCCCCCCACCCCCACACAGACCTCCCGCCAAAAAAAAAAAAAAAGAAAAAATTCTCAAAAAACCCCTCTTTTCTGTCTATTTATCAATCTTTCTGTTTATCTACAGCTTCTCCAGCGAGATGAATATTTTGGTCAGTATGGAAAGGTGCTGAAGGTGTCTATATCTCGGACAGCAGCTGGTACCATTCAACAATGTGCAAACAATACTTGTAGTGTGTAAGTTCAAATGCTATCAATATCACTAATAATTACTCACCTCAATGGTTATGGTAGCATTTTTGAGTTAGCAATTTCTTTAGGCATCTTTATGCTTGGGCTGCTGAATTTCTTAGCATTTTATTGTTTCGGACATATCATGCTTATTTGGTTTTAGAGTTTATCATTTTATTTATTTAGTTATTTTTTTTGGGGGGGTGGGGGGTTTGTTACGTTCATTGTCGTAATTGATCTGCTGTTGGTCTCTTAGCTTGTTACGTAGTCTTGCTTAACCACTATTAATTTTTCCTGTTCTCGCACGTGTCTTTTGGCTTAGATATATTACTTATTCCAAAGAGAATGAAGCAGTTCGTTGTATTCAGTATGTACACGGATTTGTCCTGGAGGGCAGATCTTTGAGGTGGGCACACATTTGTATGAATGAATTACAATCTAATTTTTGCGACTTCCATATAATCTTTTGGAGTTTCATTTTACAGGGCTTGCTTTGGAACCACAAAATATTGTCATGCATGGCTTAGAAATGTGGTATGATCCTCAAATAACTGAGCAAGAGGGGATTGATTTATTGGTTATATAGATGTTTTTTTTAGAGAAATTGATTAAATGTAATAATTTTGATTATTGGAATTTTTTTTGTCCAGCCCTGCAGCAATTCTGATTGTTTATACTTGCATGACATTGGTTCTCAAGAGGATAGCTTTACTAAAGATGAAATAATATCAGCTTACACAAGGTAATTATGCATTGTAATGCAATTATCTTTTTTCGTTTCCTACGTATTGATTATGATGTGGCTCCTAAATGCTTCAATAATTTATGAACTTTTAGAAAGACTTGGATAATTGTTTTGTTTTGGTCTTATGAGAGTGAGAATGACTATGCTATTGAGTTTGAGTTATTTACCTAACCATAATAAATAATACGGGAGTCTACATTTGAAGTGAGGGATGAGAACTTTTTGATAACAAGAAGGCAAACTACTCTAATCGAAAAGTGAGTTGCTATTTTAGTTAGAGGATTGTACTATGATATGCGGTGCGCATTGGTCCCAGTTGGAATCACCAATTTTTCAAAGCTGATCAAAAGAGCTACAGAATTCAAAGAGATTGTTAAAGAAAGAAGTATACCATCGACCAATNAAGACTTGGATAATTGTTTTGTTTTGGTCTTATGAGAGTGAGAATGACTATGCTATTGAGTTTGAGTTATTTACCTGACCATAATAAATAATACGGGAGTCTACATTTGAAGTGAGGGATGAGAACTTTTTGATAACAAGAAGGCAAACTACTCTAATCGAAAAGTGAGTTGCTATTTTAGTTAGAGGATTGTACTATGATATGCGGTGCGCATTGGTCCCAGTTGGAATCACCAATTTTTTGAAGCTGATCAAAAGAGCTACAGAATTCAAAGAGATTGTTAAAGAAAGAAGTATACCATCGACCAGTCGAAATAAATGCTTGATTTTCAACAGCCTAAGGGATATAAAAATTAGACACCACCTTGGGGAGGGAATAATCATAGAAAGAATAGGCCTCGGAGGAGGAAGTTTTATTTGAATGTGTTTAAAAGAGAAAAATGGTTTGACATGATGATAGCGAATGGGACCTTAACGTGACTTGATTCTGATTATGATGTATGATGATGAAAGGAATTTATTGTCGGTCTTGGAACCGTTAGACATTTTTAGTATAAAAAGAATGAGCTTAGTCAATGAACCATAGCAAATAATAATAGGAAAAAAATATTTAAGTTTTTTTAAACTTCCTGGAAAAGAGTTGTAATTATAATTAAGTATTGGGCACAACATTTTCAAAACTTACTGAGAAACTTAGGCGCATACTGGTTTTGGGATGGTCATAGTATCGACCTTTTTATTGTCAATAGTGTATTCCCCCACTAATATAATGTTTTTATCATTGTTTTTGGTGGTGACTGTTGTTGTGATCCTGAAATACTACTTCTAGTGCTTTAATCCCTCGTATAACAAGAGTTGTCTACAGAGTTATCTACACNCTTAGGCGCATACTGGTTTTGGGATGGTCATAGTATCGACCTTTTTATTGTCAATAGTGTATTCCCCCACTAATATAATGTTTTTATCATTGTTTTTGGTGGTGACTGTTGTTCTGATCCTGAAATACTACTTCTAGTGCTTTAATCCCTCGTATAACAAGAGTTGTCTACAGAGTTATCTACCCACACTTGCTCTTTTGAGGGATGTGTTTTGGCAGCATGTTTTTGTTTATCTTCACTTCCCTTTACGAATATGGTTTTGAATGAGTTTTGGATAAAAGCAAAATGTAGTTATTTAGAAACCAAATCCTGGAAGCATAAGGCTATGAGCAATTCCTTTGAACTTCATCTATTCAGTTTTGTTCGGAAGAATGCTTTATTTCGGTTATTATTATTTCTTTTTTTTTTTGTGAACAGGAAACATTATGAAGGTTTAAAGTCTTGAATCTAAGTCACATAGAGCGGAGCGAGAGCGGGAGTGTGAGAGTGTAAAATTTTAAAAAAACTTGACAGCGAGAGCGTCATTGAGAGTGCCAAATTTATATATATAACATTGCGATATACACTATAAAAGAGGATGTGAAAATATTAAAAATGATAAATATGATTATGTAAAGTAATAAGGAAAATGGTAATGGACATTTTAGAACAAAACTCCCTTCCCACATCAGTGGAGTAACAAGAAGTTCAATGGGAAGACAACTTTAAAAATGACAGTCTACACTTTTGATCCCACATAGGTAGATTCACAAGCACTTCAAGGGAAAAGAGTTATAAAAGGACAGCTGTAGACATCTTTTCTCAAGTTATTGGATTCATTGGGCTGAAAGGCCTAGTAGGAGGTTGAAATCTCCTATTGGGTTTAAGGTCTACCTCATTATTTAGTTCAATTTTTTTGTATTTTGGTGCACGAATTCTATTATTTTGAATTTGTGGATTCAATTTTTTGAATCTGCGAATTTGTGATGAATCTGCTCTAAAATCACGGATTTGCGTTTGGAGCGCCACTTCGTTGACAGTAGGAGGCGAATTGTGTTTTCTAGTCTTGAATAGGGTCAAATGCCAATAGTCCTTTAATTTTTTGAATAAAAATGTTGTCCTTCTGCTACAGTTTAGTTAGGGTAATCACTTGTATGGATAGAGCATAAAAGAGCTGAGCCAAGGCGAACACCTACAATTTCAAGATTGGCTTGAGTGCATGGGATTTTCAGATGGTCGAATTCAAGCTCGTCTTCAATTTGTATTAAATAAGTCGAGTTTAGCTTGTAATTAGGTGCATGTGGATAAACCTTTTGTTTTTTTCTGGTCATCATAGCCATAGTTATTAGTATCGTACGATGCGCGATATGTATCGCACGATACGACGCGATACATATCGTACGATACGTCACGATACGCAGGTAAAATGATACGATACGTATTGGTTGATACAAACGATACGCGAAGTTTCTGTTTAATTTTTTTTTAATGCAACAAATCGTTCACAGTCTTAGAAAATAGAAAAAAAGGCCAAAAAAAAGGTAAGAGATGAAGATAAGAATTATCGGTCCACCAAACCCACAAATTAGTAAAAACACCCAAGTAAAAGTAAATCAAACAAATTTTTAAAATTGAAAAAAATAGCAACAGTGACCTATAAATTTTAGATGAAATCCTAGATTGAATTTTTACCCCAAACCTGTTAGTCTCACCATCTCTCTCCGTCTCACAATCTGCGACCATGAGCCACCAACTACCAGGTATCTTCTTCTTCTTCTCCGGCATTGGCATCGTCATCGCCTCTTCTCTCTGTCTCTGCTGTGTTCGTTCATGGGTCGCGAGAGTCATGTGTAGATATATATATATATATATATTTTTGTTATAAATTTGAAAAATTATATTTACTACCCCACTACATTATAATTTTTTACTTTTAAGTATATTTAAGTACCATTAATTTAATGTGATACCCTTCATTATTTTTTTAATATTAGTAAATTATATTGGTGACTTGAATAGTAGGTGGAATATTAATAAAATGTTATGTTTTTATGAGTTTATGATTTTTTTTTAAAAGCATATATATTTTAGTATTAATTATTTAAAATTACGCTGTATCTTACGATACACGATACGATACGATACACTATTTTTAAAAAACTATACATCTTCCGATACACGATTTTACGACTATGATCATAGCCACAAAATGAGAACATTTTACGATTTTAGTTTAAAAGTTCTAACATAGATTATTATTGTCACAATGTTACATCACTAGACATGTCAACGTAATTACCTGTTGTGCTGATTTTTTCATGAAGTTCAATTGTCTTTGATAAAGTTACATGGCTTTCATTATCTTTTCCCCATGAATGTCAAATTTTTGCTCATCCTTTGTACAAATATGATTAATTCTATTGGATGGGCACCTTAAGTTGCTCAATTTCTGCTTGATTCCAAAGCTACTGAAGATGGAAGCTGATGATCGGCTTGGATAACCTATTTAGTGAGCTCGAATCATTCCTCGATTGCTAAGAAGTACGGACACGGACACAGACACAGATATGAACACGGATACGACACGATACGGACACGTAGATACATTATTTTTCAAAAAAGCAGGTCACGGACACGTTGGAGACAAGTTGAATAAATATATGTATTTAATTTTTATATGATTAGTAGTCCATAAATTTGACCCAATACACATTTTTATACTTTTTTTGGCCCAAATAAATGGATAAATTTGGCCCAAATGTAGTCTAATTTTAATTCACTCGTTAATTTTATTGGACCAAAAAAAGACCCATAAAGCAGATCAATTATTAAGTTAGCGGCAATGTTGCCTGGATTATGGATCTCTTTGGTACGTGGTATAGGTACAAGCACATGGTACGACACTTTTTTATGTATGCGGTACGATAGAGGTAGGTTTAGCTGGTACGGTATTTTGAGTCGCAATTCGTTTTGTAATTCTATGTAAATTGTTTTTACTATTATACAACATTATATATTACAAAATATTTATAAATATTAAGTTAATTATCATTTATCTTATAGTTATGCTTGATTTTCTATTATCTAAAACAATATACAATTATAAATCTATATACATGTAATTATTTAATATGTATTTTATATTTGTGTTACATGTTTTAAAACGAATTAATTTAAGGTTAGTATTACAATTTGGGGTCGTCCATTTTGGTGATTTGGATCGCGAACTCACCTCGTTTGGGATCAATGTACCCAGATCGTAGGTCGTTAAGGGTTTAGTGAATTGTGGTAACCATGAGTTATCCCATCCAATGAAATGTATAAGTTTTAAGTTCTCATTTAATCTGGGCCACATTTTATCTTTTCAAGTTGATAAGGAGATAAGGCAAAAATCTGAGAAAACCAATAATTACATGCCACGTGGCAATGACTTGATTTAAACAACAGAATAATCTAGAAGGAAAAAAAAATATCTTTCACTTCCCCCCCCAAAAAAAAAAAAAGAAAAAGTAGATCTGCCCCCCAGCCATCTTTCTCTCTCTCTTTCTCTCTCAAACACACCGACACATTTGCAACATATCTCTCTCTCCTTTTCTCTTTTTTGTAAAGATGGCTGTCGATCGCCGGAAATGGCTGCTGATCGATGGACACCTTTGGTGTTTTATGTCTTGAGCTTCGTCTTTCTCGTCAACTTCTTCATTATCGTTGTTGCCAGTCTTCCTCGACCCCAGCTGCTGTGAACAATCGAAAATTGGTAAGTTGGAGAAAACGTATTCGGAATGTGTCCGATTATCAAAAAAATAAAAATAAAAATTTGGACATTGATTTTTGCGTATCTGACATGTGTCTGGGACGTGTCCGAGCATATCCGTGTCCCAAACGTGTGGGACACGGATACGTGAGGGCAAATAACGTGTCGGTGCTTCATAGTTCGATTGAGTCGAGCTTGAGATGCTCAGCTCTTTTTATAACCACATGCAGCTGGGACATAAGTTAGCTGTTTCGGCTACCCTAGATTTTCAAGGGTAGAAATTTTCAAAATATTTGAAGTATAAGCTTCTTTCACTAAAATTCTAATGACGAGAACATAAGCCACATTTGGACAAGTGTAAGATACTCTTTTATTTGAGTTGATATTTAAAAATAACTTCATATTTTGGATGCGTTTCTGACACTTCTTTGGAGGCATGTCCGATCCTTCTTTAAGTCGTGTCTATACTTAAAAAATAGATATGTGTCAAAANAGTGTAAGATACTCTTTTATTTGAGTTGATATTTAAAAATAACTTCATATTTTGGACGCGTTTCCGACACTTCTTTGGAGGCATGTCCGATCCTTCTTTAAGTCGTGTCTATACTTAAAAAATAGATATGTGTCAAAATTTAATAAATAAAGCTCCAAATGACAAATGACTATATTATAATTATGATAGAATACATATTTGTCTAGACCAATCATGTCCGTACTATATGTTGTAATAAAAGCAAAAATGCATAAANTGGAGGCATGTCCGATCCTTCTTTAAGTCGTGTCTATACTTAAAAAATAGATATGTGTCAACATTTAATAAATAAAGCTCCAAATGACAAATGACTATATTATAATTATGATAGAATACATATTTGTCTAGACCAATCATGTCAGTACTATATGTTGTAATAAAAGCANATTATAATTATGATAGAATACATATTTGTCTAGACCAATCATGTCCGTACTATATGTTGTAATAAAAGCAAAAATGCATAAAAGTTTTACTAAAGAGAATTTGAGAAGATAATAGCAATCATTATAATTATGTATGTTTGCTATACTGTGTCTATAACAATTCGATAATTAATGACTACTGCGATCCATTGGTCTAAAAATTCAGATTGGAGGACTACACGTATGACATACTTCTCATAAACTACTGATTGTCTTATTTTTACGCTACTGTAGTTATTTATTTTGGAGTCGCATGCTCAAAGAATTTAGGAAATATGAAGAGATTCACAGGCTCTGAGACCATCTATTGTAGAACAATTCAGTAGATGTTTCATAATTTTTTTGAACTTTTCAAATTTTTGAAGGTAGTTGAAATTGTTGAAGATGTGGAAGGGTGAAGATTTTTATTTGCATTTGGAATGGCTTTTGTGCAGTTGAAGTCTTGACTGTCTTTACCCAGTGTGCAACTCTTTTATGTTTAGGGATCTGTCGGTATCATAAATTCGTAATGATTAGATGTTTTTTTTTTTTTTGGGGAGAGAACGAGAAATACTTTGGTTATCTTTTTCTGTTGATTGGATATTCTTTGGCAGCATTCTGGTTAGCTAATTAAATCGTGTGCTGATTTTAAGGAGTAGAGTTCAACAAATTGCTGGTGCTACAAATAATATGCAACAGCGGTCAGGGAATGTGTTACCACCACCAGCAGATGAGTACTGCAATAACGGCTTTGTTTCCTCCAGAAAACCTATTAATAAGAGTGGGGTAAATGTAAGAATTTCTGTATTAATCTTTTTGATTTTGATCTTTTTCCCTCCCCCACGATCAATAAACAATGTGCCTTAAGGCTCTTAACCTGTGGTTTATTGGAAATAATGCTTTCACATGGGTACAGTGTGTATTAAATTTCATCATATAAGGTATCACGAGCATTCTTGACATTCAATTACTGTGTTGATATCTGGATGAAAAACATAATGCCACTGATATTTTACTTCTGGTTTTGTGATGAATATTATGTGTGTTGTAAAGTTTGATTGCTGCAATGGATTGACATTCATTCTGATAAGATCTTGGTCACATCTCTCTGGCAGAATTCTGCGAACAATGTCCGAGATTCTCCGCCTAATAGTAGCTCTGGTGGACCAGTTGCTCTTCCAGCAGCAGCCTCATGGTATGCCATTGACCTACTGGAAGTCTCTTTTGGTTTAAAATGGATAATTGTCTTAATCATTTTGACATGTCAACCAGGGGAACACGTGCCTTAAACAACCAGCTACCACTTGTAAGTTTGGGGAATTCAAATGGACCTCTTAAGCAGAAACCTGATGCGTGCAATGGCTCATTAGCGTTTTCAATGGGAATTGCAAGCCCAACTCAGGTTTCTATATTGCATGCTGATGTCGGAAAGAAGCTTATTCCTAATGGAGAAAGTCATACGATACAACAAAATTTTAAAGCTAAGGCATTGGAACCTATGAAACAGGATATGGGTTCAGATCGTCTAGCAACTGTATCTGAAACTCCTGCCACACCAGGATATGCTGCTAGTTCAACTATGAACAGCCAGTTACATTATGCACCTGCATGCAAGGATGAAGATAAATGTAGCGGTATGCCACCCAATGTTACAAATTCTATTGACCTATCTGGGCAGTCATGTGGTTATGGCGGTCCAGGAAAAGATGTAGACGTTGCAGACAAGAAGATTCAGAAACTATGCTCTTATATGTCGTCATTGAGCATTGATAGATCTCAAGGATCACCACAAAGTTACGTGGAGCAACTTAGAGAACCTTTGACTTTTGCCGCGGGGAATGCGGAGACATCCACTAAGGATAGTTCTGTTGCTAGAGAACTATCTGATTTTAGATCTCATTCAGAAACACACGTGGCACAGGCTGCATTGGGTGAAGTAGATGATGATTCACTATTTTTTGATGACCGGAGACTTAAGGATCCAGAAGTTGTCACCAGTACAAGCTACTTACCTAATTTATCTCACTCTTCATATCTTTTAAATCAAGTTAAGGGTTATTATCCTCAGTATAATGAGGATTACAGTAAACTTAATGTCAATGTAGATCCCCTTATCGTAGATAAGAAATTCGACATCAGTTCACCTCCGCAGACATCTAGTATTCAAGTTATTTCTAATGGGTACCCTGAGAATCTAGTCAGCAGTTCTGCTCATTTGGACAACACCTTTGACAATTCCTATATGCTTCTAGATGAAGAGAAAAGGAAGCACATCGGAAGATTAGACGGTGAAGTAACCAATGTTGACAGCAACGCTGCTCTAGATACGGGAGAGAGCAGCATAATATCTAATATTTTGTCAATGGACTTTGACTCGTGGGACGATTCATTAACTTCACCTCAGAATTTGGCTAGGTTATTGGGTGAAACTGATAAACAGCAGGGATCTCTTAGAGTATCAAGTTCTTGGAAAGTTCAAAGTAGCAATCAATCCAGGTTTTCTTTTGCACGAGAAGAGGATTCTATAAATCAACATGTAGAATCATCTTTGAGTTATATTGGGCAACCTCTGAAGAATCGCACNCTTAGAGTATCAAGTTCTTGGAAAGTTCAAAGTAGCAATCAATCCAGGTTTTCTTTCGCACGAGAAGAGGATTCTACAAATCAAAATGTAGAATCATCTTTGAGTTATATTGGGCAACCTCTGAAGAATCGCGCTTTCAGCCATGATTTTGTTGATAACAGAGATTTTCATCTTGATAAGCTTGGTAATTGCAATGGTTTCTCTTCTGTTAATTGTGAGGAATTTGATAATTTTGCCAGCAGTCAATCTCATCTCTCTTCTGGCAAGCCTTCAGGTGAATTATGATTGGTTACATTTAGTGCTTTATTTTTCTTAATTTCTGTTGTCTTCTTTNATCTCATCTCTCTTCTGGCAAGCCTTCAGGTGAATTATGATTGGTTACATTTAGTGAATTTCTGTTGTCTTCTATNGCCTTCAGGTGAATTATGATTGGTTACATTTAGTGCTTTATTTTTCTTAATTTCTGTTGTCTTCTTTCTTTCAATACATGACATGACACTGTAATGGTCTCTAAAAGAATTATTATCATGCTGCTTTGATATAATATCATATGTCATAATATTTTGCAATTTATACCCTTCATGATCTGACTAGGATCATCGACATCATTTTTTTTCCCCATATTCTCTGTCATTCGTTTGAGTTTCATAGAATATATAATGTGTTTCTTACATGCGGGTACTGTTTTCTCTTCTTCTAATGTAATTCTTTCTTCATTTCCATACTTCCAAAATTTTATGCATTTTCCATGAGTTTGTGTCTTTGGTGCTTTTTTATTACACTGGTAATAGGAAGCCTTCCTTCTTTGCTGTTGTCACCTTGCCTCCTGTTTTTATGGTTCAAGGTCGTGGTATCTACTTTCGACTTGGAGGGTATTGATACACATTAGTCGTGGCGCGTTACCGGTTTATACGCACAAAATGCTAAATAGAAAGCCTAAAAAATTTAAAAAAATAATGAAAAAATTTAATAAAACAAACAATAATATTCATGCATCATATGCCCAAAATACATCATCTAACACATTAAACATAGAGAAAAGAAAAGATAAGGGCCCTATCGAATATCGTTTAGCATTAAATGTGTTACTAAATTTATTTTTATTTTGAGTTAAAAAAACATAGTATTTTAATATTTTTTGAATTATAAATAACAAAAATTATCTCATGCATTTCAAGATTCATCTATGAATCTAAACTTATCTCATGTGTTTCAAGATTTTCAAGATTTAGTTGCAAAGATACAAAAAAATTAAAAATATAATAGACAATAATATAAGGTGGAATAATAGCATAACAATAATAGATAAAAAGTCTTTTTAGTCTAGGATTCTAGAATACTCCTTTTAGACTAAGACCTATACACATGATAAGACTACACATCCTAGGAGGGAAGAGAGAGAGAGAGGATATGAGAGATGACGGATGAGAGAGTTGCGAGAGAACCTAGGAGGCGAGAAAGACAAGTTGATTGAAGAACTCTACTAGTCGGATTGCTTCGCCAAGAAGAAGGAAAAGAAAGTAGACTTTCTTCGTCATAGTTTCCAAGTTTGTGTAGAACTCCATTCAATTTCTTCTGTCTTTGTATAATTGCAAAAAAGGGTGTGATTTAGTGTTACATAATTTCTTCTTCCCTTGGGTCTCTTCTTTTCCCCCCCTTTCTTTCTCTTGCTTTTTGTTGGTTGATGTTTTCTGAGATCTTACAAATGAATCTCTATCGGTTAGATTCGGTGATGACGAAGAAGTGGGCTTGAGAAAGGTACAAGTTGTGAAGCATGTGGAGTTGGGACTTTCATTCTTGTCGTATCAGTTTGAGATAGTCAATTGTATCCCCCTCGACGCAAGGCCATCAAAAAGAATGAAGACGAGCTCACCCAGGCTGAATTGGCCCGAGTTGTAACCGGGTGAATTCCAATTTTACATAGTCTTCTGATATTTATATATCGTGTATTGGTATTGGATCAGAGGAGGCCGAGTCGTATCAAACTCAGCCACCTTGAACCTTGCCTGTTGTGCCTTTTCTTTTTCAAGTCCTAGGATATTCATTTGATTCTTTGCGTCTCAGAAATAAAAATGTGTGAACAATTGACTTGGTGGTTTCGTCCCTGTGAACCATATTTATTCACTATGTGTGATTAGCATGAGTGTCCTTATGGCAATGGTGAAATCCTAACGCAGAGGTAGTAATTAACTTGTCAAGTTAAAAGATGGAATAGAGAAGTGGGAAGGAAATTAGCTGTGGTTGCTGTCTTGCAATAGTAAGTCAGGTTGTGGGGGCCAATGACACATAATTGCATCTAAAAGTTTGTATATTTGGAAGAAAGTTATATTTATTAGTAGAGCTTAGGCCTTGCTTAGTTTTTGTTTGGGGGTCGTGGGGTTGTAGGTGGATCCATATGGCAATGTGTTAGTATAGTGGAACTTGGTACTTGTTGGAGCAGCAAGTCAGATTGTGGAGTCCAATTTCTCATAATTGTAGCTATAACTTTCAATATATGGAAGAAATTATATCCAGGGATTGGTGGTGGTGTATTTTTGGGGCAATGTGTTAGTATATTGAAACTTTAATCTATCAAATATCTATGTACATGGGTTGCATCAAAGATACTGGGATCATAAGTGCCTTAGGAGTCCCATAATCTAGGGTTGCATGATTGCAAATGGGGTGGGTGCGCGGCTTAAATCATCCAAATTCCTGACCCCAAATTATAAATCTCGACTCAATCCACGATCTAAGTAACCTCAAATTGTAGCCTTAACCTATATTGTATCCCTAACTTGTACTTTATTTCTTCAATTTGGTGATTGACAAACTTGTATATTGATTTATTGTGATTTGAATTTTTTTTGTAATACAAATATGCATTCTTTTATTCTTATTATTCACATTCATTATTTGGTATGTCGTTATGGATTACGGTTGGGGCTTCGTAATTCTCTCAAAAATAATATATGTAATTTCAAATGGAAGCGAAAGTAATCCAAATAAGAGTTGCTTATCCATACCACATACCAAATCGATCCCGGATCTAGGTAACATTGGGTTGCACCCTTCGACACCTTTTGGTGAACAAGTGATATGGGGAATGATTGCCTTCTTTCTTTCAAAATTTGTTTTGGTATAAGAATTGATAAGCAACATTTTCAGAAAAGAGAACTGAAAGGGAAGGATGAGAGGTCCTTAAAGAAAAGCCAATCATGATGAAACTGAATACGGCTTCAACTGACTGTGAGCTGAAAAGGAACCATNATTGCCTTCTTTCTTTCAAAATTTGTTTTGGTATAAGAATTGATAAGCAACATTTTAAGAAAAGAGAACTGAAAGGGAAGGATGAGAGGTCCTTAAAGAAAAGCCAATCATGATGAAACTGAATACGGCTTCAACTGACTGTGAGCTGAAAAGGAACCATATGGTTCCTTTTCAAGCTCATGCGACCATCACTGTTTTGGGAGCCTGGTTTCATGCCATAACTGCATTAAGTAATGGTTAACCCTTGAAACTTGTAAATATGGCAGTAACTAGAAAATTTTCTCACTGTTACTCGTTAAGCTTACATACGCCATTGGTATTTTGAGGAATGTAAGTCCTTGCCTAAGGGCGTACACAAGGCATGAAGCTCCCGCCATTGCGAGATCGGGGGAGGGTTAGATGTACCTCTTACCCTTGTAACCAGAGAGGTTGTTTCTGCAACTCAAACCCGTGACCGTGACATCCAGGTGGCAATGGAGCAACCTTACTAGTGTAAGTCCCTGCCTAACACGTTATTAACCTTTGGAGAAGGGCATTGAAGGCTAATTTTTGGAGGACATCAGGTCTTTGTTACATTGTTTATCCATCAATAGACTGCAGCAGATGGATTGATATATGAGGAGAGATGGTAATTCCTATGATATTGGGGTTTTGATTATTATGGGTCAATTTAGAGTTCTCCCTACATATGAGAGGTTTCAATGTGGGAGAGCATATAGTTATATTTTTCATTTTTCCTTCGTGTCTTTCTGCATGCAAGTTTTCCTTTACTACCTTGCTTTTCTTGATTTTTTTCAATGATCTATTGTTCCTTGATCAGAGACCCACCCTCTGAAACTTTTTTTTTGGTGGTTGTACCTGATTGACCTACTTTATTGGCCATAGCTGTTTACTGAATCAATATGATCCGTATGATGATTATTTCTGTTAACTGGCAAATGTTTGGCTTCATGTAAGTGTCTGTTTATACTCAGATATTGAGCTGTAACTGTTGAGTTGAATATGAGTATCAACCATTAGTTGACATACCTACACAATTGTATGTTTTGGTTGATGAAGTTTAACCTATTTTGCTCCAAAATGGGCTCTGAGGTTATGCTTCCTGTCACAAGGAGCATACAGATTTATCTGCAAAAGGAAATTATTTATGTATAACTCTTCGCTTGTCATCTTCTCCGACACGAGAAGGTTGTTTCTTGGCGTTTTAGTTGTAAATAATGAATAGAATACTAAAAATGATTCTACTGTTGCCCAATTGAACATGACTGTACAGTGGCCAGGCATTACCACTCTTTTGTAAGTGCCTCTTTTCTTTCCTTTACATGGGATTTTGTTTGTCACTTTCCTGAGTTATTCTTTTCCAATGTTTTGAAGCAGGTTTAAGAGCTCAGATATCCGCCCCTCCTGGATTTTCGGTACCCAGCCGAGCACCACCTCCGGGGTTTACTTCTCATGAGAGAATGGAACATACTTTTGGCACATTGTCTGGTTGGTTATTTTGTTTGCTTTTTCAAATTTTTTGACCAATTTTTATTTTTGCAAAGGCTTGTTAAATCGACGGGCCTTTGATCTAATGGTATTCCTTACCTTGTCTTCGTGAGGTAAGGGTTCAAGTTTCCCTCCCCCTCCCCAAAAGGAAAAAATAAAAAGGGCTTGTTTAAATTTAAATATTCCTTTTTGTCATCTATGTTGCAGGGAATGATATGCTAAACACTTCTTCCTTGTTAAGAAACCCATATCAGTTTCTGCCAGAAGGGATGATTGGTAGCCCTGGGGAGATTGAGTTTATGGATCCTGCAATTTTGGCAGTGGGTAAGGGGAGACTTCCAGGTGGCTGCAATAGCCCAGGCTTAGACATGAGATCAAATTTCTCTCCACAGTCGAGTACATTGGAAAATGACGCAAGATTTCACCTGTTGATGCAAAGATCACTTTCTCCTCATCAGAACCAGAGATTTGCAGGAATGGGGGATAGTTTTTCTTCCCCTAGCAATGCTTATGGGATTCCTTCAAGGATTATGGAGCAAACATCGACCAATAATCTATCCTCATTTCCGCAATTCAGTCTTCCGCAGTCCAGAAATGCCGTCATATCAAATGGCCACTGGGACGATTGGAGTGAAGTTCAGGGTGGAAATGAGCTAATCAGAACTGAGAGAATGGGATATAACTTTACTGGTTATGAGGATTCAAAGTTCCGGATGCCCAGCTCAGGCAGTTTGTATCATAGAACATTTGGGATCTGATTTGTCAAAGAGACTTATTTGGCTTTGTTGGTTATGGCATAAATGGTGGTATCGATTGATCATGTGTGACTTGACAGTCTTGCCTAGAAGGATGTGGCTGATTTGTGATTGGTCTGACTTGGCAGATTACAGATTGGCGAAGGATCTCAGAAACCGGATTTTTGGAAACCAACGGGTAAGGACGAACCTTATCCCTTGTATATGAGAATAAATTACTTGTGGTAAATATCATGGTTGGACAATTGATTCAATCTGTTCTATTTAAAATTTATAGTTGGGAAAGGTAGGTGAGGTTGACATGGGATATATTATTCATTTCACCGTATGCTTTGAACATTGATTCTTTATGATAATGGTGAGTATTCTATTTTGGCGGTAATAACAAAGGTATATACGTGGTTTAGATTTTACCAATGGTTAAAGGTGGGGCACCCATGTAATTTGAACTTCATAATTCCACCTCAGCTACCGTGTAAACTGTGTTCGCACATTTACCAAATGACTGCACTGAGTATTGTTGGCCATGATATTTAGCACATTTCATCCACTGTTGGCATAGAAGGGTGGAAGGGCGTTTTAGCCTTTGTTTTTTTAAATGCCTTTTATATGACTCTATATCTTTATGTATGATATGGCCGTGTTCTCATCTTTATNCCATGATATTTAGCACATTTCATCCACTGTTGGCATAGAAGGGTGGAAGGGCGTTTCAGCCTTTGTTTTTTTAAATGCCTTTTTATATGACTCTATATCTTTATGTATGATATGGCCGTGTTCTCATCTTTATTGCAATTTGCAGCTGAAGAAAGCTGAGATTGATGCCCGATGGTTGAAGAAAGGATGCTGCATAAGATCGATCACAGGTGGTCTCTGGATGTTGACTGTTCTGCTCCCTGCACAGAAGAGAATCGAGATAATCTCACAGTCAAAAAGTATCAAATTGAATTGATTTTTTTCCTGTCGCTGATATTTCTTAATGCCTCAGCTTTNTGGTTGAAGAAAGGATGCTGCATAAGATCGATCACAGGTGGTCTCTGGATGTTGACTGTTCTGCTCCCTGCACAGAAGAGAATCGAGATAATCTCACGGTCAAAAAGTATCAAATTGAATTGATTTTTTTCCTGTCGCTGATATTTCTTAAACTCAAGTAGGTNTCTGCTCCCTGCACAGAAGAGAATCGAGATAATCTCACAGTCAAAAAGTATCAAATTGAATTGATTTTTTTCCTGTCGCTGATATTTCTTAATGCCTCAGCTTTTTAGGCGAAAATCAGCTTGTTTTTAAGTCACATGCTTTAGTTTGTTGAATTGTTTTCAAGTAGTTGAAACTGAAAGGACTTTAGAGCAGAGTTGAAGCATCTCGGTTCCTAGCATTGATTTTTTTTTTTATGTATTGTTGAGAAGACACGACAAATGGGAACGAGTAGTATTATTAGTTGCATGAATGTGCTTGTTGAATGACATATTTCAGTTGAGAGAAATGATAAGGCTGCTCATTATGCTGATTTAGAAGGGAACGTAGTACTTCACTTTCCATTACCACTAGAAATGAGGTATTGTTCCATAGCGTAATTGGTATTTTTTTACGTCAATCATAGGATGTTGTGAATGCTATGATCACTTGTACTCTCTTATGACCTTTGCTCTGATTTTGCAGCTTGGCCATGGAAGCCTGCAACTTATTAAAGATGCTTAGGAGGTAAAGTCTGCTCTTTGCCAAATCTGTCCAAAGTCGCATGATGTCGAAAACCCAAATCATGCTTTGGAAGCGTTCCAGGTAAATTTCNATTGTTTTTATAGTTCATTATAATTCCATAAAAACACGAAGGTATCTCCTACAATTATACAATACTAGGGGTGCCGTGATGTAATTTTTTTCTATAAAAAACCGTAGCAGTATACGGAGAATTAGGCCAGTGGATAGATTGTTTTTGTATCATTACTTATGCTGTTGGGTACTTTTTGATCTCCTTAAAAGAGATCACTTTCTCCCTCTTGCCACAAAAGCTGAGGCATTGGTTGGTTTAGGTCACTGCTTACTGGTCTGATCTCACCCCATATATGCCTAATGATATTTAAAGTTAATTTTTCTGTATGTTATTGAAAAAGTTTTTTTAATGTAAGCTATTTATAGTTATTTATTGTAAAAATAACAGAATAAGATGAAATGATAAAGTACAAAAAAATCTTTGTAAGTGACGGGATTCGAAGTGCTGCTCATATCAAGCTGGGACAGTCCAAGACTAAGGTTTTTTATTTTTAATATTAATAATTTTTATTTAAAATATATTCTTCTTGTTTTTTGAGATTAAAAGTACTATTAGGTTTTGTGTTTAATAAGTGTCGTTACTATATATTTTTTTATATTGATAGTATTAATAATGTCCTATTCTTTTTTGTGATAGTTGATCTTAGGAAAAATTTTATCAATTTTAATTTTTAAAAAATTCTTTTAATTTTAAACAATCATGACCTACTAATTTTAATTTTTTAAGTTTAGTAAAAGATAAAAAAAAAATTGGTATAGTTTTTGTAATACATATAAAAAATGATTCGTAGCATGAGATTTTTAAGGTTTAGATTTGTGGGAGAGAGAGAGAGAGAGAGAGAGAGAGATAAACGGTTAAAAATAAGTGTATATTGGTTGAATAGTCAGATTTTTTTTAATCCTTAGCATTTTTTTCCCTAAAAAATTTGTTTTGGGGTATTTGTAATATTATAGGTTGGGTTTATGAGTCTAAATTATTTAAATTTAGTTTTAATTGGGTTTAAATTTTAAAAAATTTTGTAGGTCGATATACAATATAAAACTTATTTGATTAAAAGTCTCTGGAAAACTATTTGTAGATATGTCATTTCTATTTGTAAATGCTAAATATACCATGCATAAATATTAACCGGCGCAATCTCACGAATTTGGAACACAGTTAGAAATCAAGCATCATTTTCATAAAATCCAATCACTAAAATATCGTGCAAGACACGGTGTTTGAAATTCAAACGATATTTCCCGCAAACCCATTATTCTTGGACTCTCCTCTTTTGATAACAATTGACTTTTACACCTTGTAGGAACCATTCTCCACATGAACTCCTATGTTTTTTTGACTTAATCAAGTGAACTTGTCAACTCTAGCCATTCAAAATTCTTCTAGTCATCATCTTATCAGAGGCTTTTAAACCCTCATAAATCCTATGACATCTCTCTTTTTAGATTTCCAAATTGATCAATTAGGAAGCTCCACGAACTAAGCAATGCCATAGCGATATTTTTTTGAATACGCTGACCAATCTCATAAATCTTTACCAAAGGGGTTCATTTGAGAGAACCATCAAGACAGTGTGACATTACCGCAGTACATCATAGTATAACAACTTTATTAATACTTTAATAACTGACAAAAAATGTGCAATTGTATTCGTTGATTTATACAGAATCTAAATGATATGTTTTATACAGTGTAACATCACAATGTGACATTTATAGTTCGACAAACACACATTATTTTTAAGAAATGACAGTGTTACGTCACAGTGTAACAACATAGTACAACCACTGCCGTTAAAGTGGAAAATTAGATGAAGCAATACAAATACAAATGGGAGCAGGAGTAGATTGTTTTAATGAAAGAATATATAACCCGATTTGGACATGGATTAACCGAAGTAGTTCACCCGGCGTAGAATAAAGAAAAAACTCTTGCAAAAATGAATCGTGGTGAGGGATAAGATTTTAATTTTTTGTTTCACATGATGTTGGGAAACCATAAATAGAAAAATTGATTGAAAAAAAACGAGCACTAGACATTGAAGTATAACACCAGCCATTGAAGTAGAGGGGGTGTTTATTTAATGCTGAGTGCCAGTCTAGTGAATGTTTGGCATAGTTCAGTGAATATCTGGTGAAGACCATTAAATGCTGCGAGGGCCTACATTAAATTCTCGATTCCCGAGCAAGGCAATCACTATGGACCTAGGTCCTACCTAAGTGATCGTTGATCTTCCCCAGGCCTAATAATGCATAACACAAGGGGGCAATAGCTACAGGAGATTGCCCGTAAAAGGGTAACTGTTAGTCGCTTGATGGGATCCCACAAAATGTTATGTCATCGTCTTTAAAAGTATAAATAACTTAAAGAATTAGGTCTTGGGTACGCCATCAAGACCCTTCAAGCAATGTAAACATTACCCTCCCTTTGAATGCTGACTAAGGTGTTGTAAGCTGAATATTAAAAATTGATTGTTGAATTTTTTAATTCGTAAATTATTTAGTATTAGTTAGAATTTTAGTATTGAATTGAATCAAACTATTTGATAAATATAAAGAGTTAAAGTTTAAAAATTACTATTATTTTAATTTTGTCCTTTTTAATCATTTCTTTGCAACTACCTTATTATTATCACCACTATTACAATGGTGCCGACGGGAGTGATGGCAGGTGGTGGTGGCAATGACGGCGATACAATGATGGTGGGCGATAATGGTAGTAGTAGCAATGGTAACAATGACATAATGATAATAATGGTGGCAACGACAGCGATAGTAATGATAATAGCGGCGACGACGATGACTGTGGCACAATGGTATTGATAGTGGTACAATGATAGTGATGATGGCGATGACTCAATGGTGATAGTGTTGGTGGTGGTGATAACACAATGGTGGTGGTGGTGGTGGTAGTGATGATAGTGATAACAGTGGTGATGGTGGTAACGACACAATGGTGGTGATGGTTGTGGTGGTGGTGAATAATAGGTATTAAAAATTTAAGAATGTAAAATACGTTGAGGGTATATTTGTCTATTGTGAGGAATTGATAAAATTTTTATTGACTAATATTTTTAACATTAAATGATAAGTATGTAACTTGTTACTTAAGATTTTAGTTTAGTTTTAAGAAATGCTTAAAATATTAAGTGGTTTGAATTTTAGGTTATCAAATGGACTTAATTCATTAAATGTTTAAAATATTTAATTTTAAACCTTAAATGATGTTATCAAACAACATTAAGTGATAAGTATGTGCCTAACTCCACGTATGATTTTCCCATAATATTTTTTTAACTAGCCAAATAATAAATTAAAAAAAAACAAAAATTAAAGTTGTAGACAAATATGTGGTACACCAGGCCCTCAACTCAATATCAAACTTCCCCACCAACTGGGTGTCTCATTAGGTGCCACATATTTAATGTTTATTTAAAGATGCAAAAAGATTTAAATGGACCCACTAATCAAATGTTCTGATATCGTCACTAAACCTAACCCAAAGGCCGAATCAAAACAAGAGTTGCTCATGGCCCACTTATATATGAAGTACAAAGTCATTAAAATCCGACCGAGTCATAAAAAAAAAAAATAAGAAAAGCGACATAGCATTGGCCCACCACTTGTTCCCAAATCTCCAGTGTGATTTTTGTTATTTTTTTATTGTTCAGGTTTTTGGTCAATTATTTTTTCAAGTTTAGAAATTTATTTTCCTGATTTGAACTGGGTTGGGTTAGATCATGTGCTAAAAGAACAAGAGTGATTAAGAAGTGTGAAAAAAATTAAATCTGAGAGGCGGCTCTTCAACCCCTCAATCATGAGAGAGGGGGAGAAATTATTCTGATGGGAGTGTAAAAACAGAGTCGACATCTGAAACCTTAGTAGAACAAATTAAATGAGAAACAAGTGGAATGGAGCACCAGGAAAACTGTATTTTCCTATATTTAAAAAGAATTTTTTTTTTTTTTTTAAGAAAAGACAAAGGATTGTGTTTTGACTTTAATTCTTTTAAAAAAAATTTAAAACCTTATTAAATTGGATTCTTTGTAATAGAAGTATCAATTTTAATTTGTTACTCATTAACCTGATCATAAATAAATAAGTTGGATACCTATATTAATTAATACGAGCTCTAAATGAATTGAATAATATAATTTATTTTAATTAAGTGACTTAAGATGGATTACAAATAAAAACCTATCGAGTTGAGTATTTGTGTTTATGCTATATAACACAAGTAATAAAATTAAATAAATATACTAATGTACCAAAAAATACATTTACACACATATACACTAATACACCAAAATTACACACTAATACACTCGATCTATGACTTGACCCATGGGTCAACTCGACTCATGACCATGACCCAAGTTTTAGTGTTAATGTGTGTATTTTTGATGTATCAGGCAGTATGTATTTTAATGTCCTAGTGTGCTTATTTTGGTGTACTAGTGTATCTATTAAAATTTTTAATTATTTTATGAGTTAATGAATTTAATACAATTCATTATAAACCCAATTCATCATAACTCATTTCTTACGTAAGTGAAAATTGAATTGAATTTATTTTGACCCTAAATCATTTTAACCTCATTTTAACCTAGCACATAACTAATCCAACTCACTCATTTGTCACCTTTACTTCCGAGGCATTTATATTTTCGAAAAAAGCTAGAATTCTAATTCAAAAACATTCTGCGACATTGGCCATGATATTCTACAACATCTTAAAATATTTTTGAAACACAGTTTTACATTTTTGTCCATGATTTGTTTCCATTCTTACTGAATTTGAAATGTTCGATCGTTTTGATCAAAAACTATATCATTTTGATAAAAAAAAAAAACTATATCCTTTCTAGAATGTGAATTGTGAAGCATATTCTTCATAGATATAGATTGAAATCTGTGCAGGAAAGGGGCTGATGTAGTCAAGTGAATCAAGTAAGTCAATGGATTGTGAATCCACCACTCACGAGTTTAACCTCCGGCATTCACCGATCAATAAATAAGACGACGAACCCATAAGCATTTGGAGAAAGTAGGAAGGATGCTGATCGGCAATTGCCAGTTGAGAGAGAGAGAGAGAGAGAGAGAGCGATATGACTGACATGATTTGAAGGTAGAACGATGACCTTTTGGCCCATGAGCAGTACCGTTTGTTTTGTTTCAGCGTTCATCAATTTCCAGTAAACTGGAAAATGACTTGACGATTAACGTGGCACTCTACCCTCTCCAATGAATCCTATACTTTTAAGTACTTGTTTTAACCTATCAGGCTAGAGGTGCAGGCTAGTACCCATTGGATCATGCACCAGTCTGAATCTCACTGCCTAAATCTATTTCTGCGTATTAATCCTGTCATCTTCAAATTAATGCATATATCACATAATTATAAATCAAGATTTTGGAATTTTAACTCATTTCTTCTTAAAAATCAAATCCATCACTTATAAATCCTCATGATCTAAAGTTCAACTTGATCTACAGACATAAAAAATTGAATAAAGACATCTCTATTTTTGCATTTAATCAGACCATGCCAAATAAAAAAACGAAAAATAAATTTTAGAAGGAAAAAAATACGAAAAATAAGTAAGATTAACTAATTATCAACACAAAGTTGAAAATAACATGATATACTAATTTTTTTTTCAAGTTTATAGCAGACTAATACATCATGTTTAAAATTATCACATAAATGGGACTAGCAATTCAAACTGTATTTCCAGTCAAACTTCATGCAAAGAGCAAACAGATTAGGATGGTGGTGGACCTGGTGGTGGAGGCCTCAATTGGTAGTAATATTGAGAGGTGGATGTGGCAGCCATGGCAGATGAAGAGAAGCAGAGATTGAGGGCCGTTGAGTTGGGAGGCCTTGATTGATAAATGGAAGCCGAGGGAGCAGTGGTAACCGGAGATTGGAATCCTGATGATGCTGCATTAGAGAACAGTGGCATTGGCTTAGGGTTGACCTGACCATGCATTTGCCAAGCCCAGTTTCGGGGTCCTTGGGAAGACCCAATTTCAGTTCTGTTCTCTGTTGCTCTTCCCTGCCAAACCATTTATAAGTTGGTTATGTCCTATGATGAGTACAACACGAAGGTCTTGAATATAACTAATTTGCAATTAGAACAACACAATAACTATATATTTATCCTCCTTAAATCATTGTATTCATTCAACCCCCCTTGCGACATGATAGTCAGGATGAAACTCGGTGCCTGTGCAGTTTAATAACATCTGCATTATACCAAATTACCTTGCTACAATTTCTAACAATATTTACTCCCCATATTGCATCTATGAGATCTTATGCATAATTTCAAGTTAGTTGCTAAATCATCAATGTATGACAACTGCTGCAATGAGTTTAATAACTGCTCATCCATGAATGTATAACAACTGCTGCAAAATATGTTCAATGACTAATCTATCGTATCATGACACAAGCTACGTTCTACTGCCACTATATACCCTGTTTTCAAAGTTCCACAATCACTGTGTGCTGGTCTACTCCAGTGACAATATATATCTAGGTTTCAGGAATATAGCTGCACACAGATGGTTAGTTTTGAAGCCTTATTAGTTATTGTGATTTGGGTACTACTATGAGAAAATTAGAAGATATGGTGCTCTGCTAAAAAGTTGCAGAATTCAAATTGACACATTTAAAAGAGTAAGTCCAATAAATTTACCTCGTAGTTGGGAAAGAAATTAGGATATAAACCAGTCCACACGTAACGGTCGCGCTCTGATGTCACCGGTAGACCCTTATGAGGTGGATTACCTCCTGTTGTTGTGGCACAGTTCTCTATCTGTTATTGCACGGCATACAGGAAAAAAGGATTACCGTCGCTTCACATCAGGGATGTGGATGACATATGTCAAAGCAATGAGGCATAAGAAAAAGGACTAGAACAGGCCATATGCATCATCAATAGTTGGCTAAAGGCAATCGAACTCAATTCCAAACAGGCCTTCTTTCCCAATTTACTCTCCTTCAACAGTGTTGATCCATTCACAGTGTTCATGGTAAATAACATAATAGACCAAGTGAATGTTTTTATAACTAATTATGCTGATATAGTTAGATATAAATATATTCAAGTATACCTTAGATCTCATTGCTTCGTGCACATCATAAGGAAGGAAATGGAAGCACCCCAAACTGTCATTTTCCTTTGGACCATCTTCAAAAGAAGGGTTTGAAATCCCCAAGTTCAGATCAAGATTGTGGTGGCTACCTGCATTGAAGGCATGGAGAAGCTCATGTGTCCACTCATCACAATGAGAGAATTGATTCATAGTATTTCCAACGACTATACAACATAAGCCCTCTGAATATAAAATACAAAACTAAGTACAACACACTAAACAATACCTCCATTATGTGCCTCAGAGATCATATGTCCTTCATACGCACTTGCTTCGAAGTTGGTCACTGCCTCCTTTCCATTACATTTGATGGCCGCCTTGTCATAAGCCCTAAATTTCCAGAAAAGCAAAAGGGATATATGTGTTGGATGGCCCTATTGAGGCTGAGTATTTAGGGTAATAAATTGAATATCAGGGAGAGGAGAAGGTAATTCATCATCATTAGGACCTTGCAGCTTCTACTTCATTGTCGAATAGCCCAAGATATATATACCTGCAATACAAGCATTGTAATCCCCATGATAAAAAATTGGATTCTCCCATCATTTCTTCTTTCAAACAGGCTTGAAAAATTTGTTTTTCACCCAACGAATTTAATCACATTTAAAACCAAATTTAAGTCCACCCGGATAGGCACTCAAAATTCATCATATTCAATATTTACTCCTAAGAACGAAACAATTTAAAATGTAAGATCGATGAGATAGTTCCTCACTTTTTGCCCAGGAACTGTCCCATTCGAGCTTCCCATCTGCCGCATTTGTGCAGTGTCACTCCTCTGTACTTTGAGCTTCCTCTCGAGAAACCATTGCTCTGTCGACGAAGTATGTGGATAAATTCTTCCTTAGTCATATTTGCCATCTGCAATTGCTCAGAATCAGATAAGATCCCCTAATGGAAGTCACAAGTAGAAACAAAAATGGTACAGTTATTGATAACTTCAGCATCTACATTAACATTGTGCTTCAGCAAATAAGGTCTAAATAGAATTTTCCTTTGCATAAAGCAACCTGTTTCATATCGTCCTCATAATCACTGAGATTGAAATTGATATCAGCATCCACACCCCGGAACTTTAGTGCAGCTCGATCATAGGCTCTGATACCAAATTGAAAAAACCCACTTGAATGAGTAAGAATCACAACAGCTTAAAACTTGAGCTAAAACGCGAGACCAATAAGTTTCCATCTCTGATTAAACTATTACCTGGCTGCAGTATGAGCGGTGTCAAATCCACCTACCACAACCCAACATCAACACTCATCAGTAAATAGTAATACAAAAAATAGCTAAATACTGGAACGTTATTGCTAAAAATCTAAGTAGAGGAAAAAGCAATCAACACACATAGCTATGCCACTATTTCCTTACCCAAATACACTTGTTTCCCACAGTCCCTGCACGAAAAAAAAACTACAGGAATAAATGACTGAATAATCTAAGTTAAGTCAATATACGTTATAATTCAATCCAATGATCAACACATAAAATTTATTTAATTCATAGACTAACCAGATATGTGATTCCCATCTACCAGTTCTTCTATAGAACGTGACCCCTCTATACTGTGAGCTCCGCGACCTCGGTCCCCTCCTACTCTTCTTCACCTGTTTTTGCGGCTGCTGATGTTGTTGCTGTTGTGCTATTCTTATCTCATGTCCTATAGAACCATCCTGACTGAACACGAGATCATTCCAGGTTGGACGTACTGAACTCTGCCCCTGACTTAACCGGCCACCTGTATCTCCACTCACCGGAAACAGCTGTCGAGTCACAAACTCGGGCGTCATCCTATGATTTTCGCTACCTTCATCATCGTTGTTGTTGATGGAGTTATCTACGACCTTCAGGATATCGAAATTTAAGGCGAAGGTGTCACCGGCACGTGTAGAGCACGAGTCGTCATCTCCGGCATTGCTCGAACCTTCGGCATTCGCGATTGACGAATTCGAAGTGCCCGATTCGTCCATTTGACCTCCAATATAGCCTTCTGGATACTCCTCTCCGATTTCATCATATACTACACTGAGATTGAGGTCCAGCATAACTCTATATTATATCTGACTATGTCAATTGAGTTATTTCAAGGATTGAGCTACAATTAATTCGCATCCAACATCTGTGAATCGATCAACGAGTTGATCTAGACGAATCAAACGATTTAGTACAACCGAGCGGATCAGAAAATCCAGAGAATAGCACACGATCGAGCTCTTAAAAAATCACTAATCGGATTCGGAGCTAAAATTTTCAATGAAGAGAGACAGGGCTTGAAAACTGAAGAATCAATGACCGAGAGAAGCAGCAAATATACCTAGAAAGAGAACTACAACTTGTACAAAACCTCCCTCTCTCTCTCTATATATATATAATATATATATATGAAATTACCTGCGATTTTGGCTGAAACCGGAGAGAATGGAGAGAGATATATACTCCGGCGAGTTCCAGAGAGAGAAAGAGAAAACGGAAGGGTCTCGTTTATTACATTTTCAGAGATGGTTCCGAGTTCTAGGGAGAGAAAGCACACAAAAGAGACAGTTTTAGAGAGAGAAAGTGCATAGTTTTAATGGGGAAAAGAAGGGGAGATGGGACGTGTGAAGGGACCATTTCTGCTCCCATTTTAAGAGCCCACATTTTTTTTTTGGTCTGTGATCTTGGAAACCGGAAAGAACCGGTTCCCGTCCGTTTCTTCGGTAAGAATTTTTTTTTAACCATATTTTCTTCAATAAGATAATGTTAAAAAATTTAAGAAAAAAATAAATTTAAAATTTTATGTGTTTGATTAGCATAAAATAAAAAATAATTTTTTTATGCTTAAATATTCTTACAATTAACTAATTTTTTTTCTTATTAAAAACACAAAGAAAAACAAAAAAATTGTTATCAATAACTTAACTTCCCATTTTACCCTTATTTTTCTTTAAGTATTTAATTAATTATTAATTTTGAACAAATTTGATATAAATTAAGCTAACTATATAATATAGTCTAGAGATCTGGGTTCGAGTTGATCTTTGTCCTAAAACTAGGTTAGGAGCAAATTTTTTTAAAAGAATTTAATTTTTAATTGTATTACATATTTTTTATTCTTTACACTGAGTTAACATAACTAAAAATAATTTAGACAATTATAAAAAAAAATTAATAAATTTCTTTCCTTTCAAACAATAGAATGATTTTTTTTTTTTTTAAATTTCTTAAATTTTTTTCATACAATCCAAATACATATATAAAAAGATCAAGAATCAATAATTAAAAAAAAAAAATTGGATTTAACCTTAAGGTATTTTCAAATTGTTCCCAAATTAGTGTCAATTCTATAAGTTTTTCTCTAAAAAAAAAATAACTTCTAATCGATCCCATAGAATTGTAATTTGATCTGTTTTACGTCAAAACTTTAATTTTTTATTTTTTTTCACAATGAAGAATCTCTTCAATGCATGATCATATTAGACTCATCCCTACCGATTAAAACTTCAAGGATTAAATTTAAGACGTTCAAATTTTAGGGTTTGCAACAAATCCAACCCCATATTTCTAGGTCACCCGTAATTTACCTTACAAAATCTCAACTTGGAGAATAACACCGAAAATTAAATCTAAAAAAAATCCTAATTTTTTATTTTTTTCAAAATATTTGATGTTGAATTCAAGGCAAAGAATATAATTGAAGCTGCCAAAAGAATATGATCTCTTCACTAACTACCATTTAGGAAAAAGTTGACTTAGTTGCCAATGCTTTAACTAGAAAACCGTAAGGTAATTTGATAGTTATGTTATATTCACAATACGTAGGCATAGGCATAATTTGGAGAAATTGAGGATGTTAAGTACAGCCATGTGGCAGTTGGCTTAACTTAGAATCCAACCTAAATTGATTGAGAGAATCATGGTCCTTAAAAAAAGGTTTAAAAGCACTCATACAAATTACAAAGACAAGAAGAAGAAAAAAATATTTTATTAGTTTTTGGTACCATGTGATCACTTTACATATAGTTATTTAGATATTGTGGACTATGTTATCTAGGTTAGGTCACTAGTTAATTTTATTAATGTTAAAATAGCTCCAAAAGGCATTAAATTGATAAAAAAATCTCCATTTCTTGGACTCTACTTTAGCAAGTTAATTTATGGAACTTATGTTCCATTTTATTTATGCTTGAAGGTATGGTGCATCGTAAGTAAAAAATGATAATTGTTTTTTTAGTCTATTATCAAATACTATCATTTTCAAACAAAAATACCAAATCTATCATATTTTTCAACTTATTTATCAATCTAGTGCAATTGTTAAAAGCGAAATTAATAATTCTACTCTCAACAAGTGGTACAACAAAAAGGGAAAAAGACATTTTTGTAAGTATCAAAAGCGTTCTTATTAAGTCCACTTTTTTGGTGAAAGCAGAATCAACAATTTCATTTTCAAAAATTGTAGTAACTTGGTAAATAAGTTGAAAAGTATGGTAGATCGATATTTTTGTTTAAAAATAACAATATTTTGGTAATAGATTCGATCTTTTTTTTTTTTGGGAGAGGGAAAATTCTATGTGAATGGTTTTGAGAGGGATGTTGGTGACTGTTGGATGAATCTATTTGAGACCGTTGAATGAGTTTATTAAAACCTGTCATGTTTTATATTACAGATTATAGAAGCAGACATAAACTCCAAGGGGTAACTCAAGTGGTAAAAAAGACGAGCTGTAAACTCAAACATTCTGAATTCAAATCTTGACAATTTCTTGAAATTAGGTCATGAGGAATTTATCACTCATGAATATCCTAATCTCAGCGTGTATAGTCTGTCTTTGACCAAGTCAGAGAGAAAATTAATTGAAATATGCATAAACTAAACCGTACACCCCTAACCGTTGAAAAAATGTCATTACTCGGTACCATTTCTTCATATCTTGTTCATATAAAGAATGTAAACTTGAGAAAAACAGCATCACAAATTTCTAGGAAAAATAATCCAATGCACCCAAAAAAAAAAAAGGGATCGAGTTCTTTTTTTTTTCTTGTTAAACAATCAAGGATATTCGGACTAATTTACACGTACCTCAACTAATGTCCTCTTCGATCCAGATAACAGCAGATCATTCACACTGAAACTAGGATATTTATGAGGAATAAATCCCTCTTAATCTGTTCTCAAGAGATTGTTAAAATTCGAATTCAGAACGTCTGAATTTACAGTTCGTCTCTATTATCAATGGAGCTACTTCGGAGTTGGATTGAGTTCATTTTGATAAGATCAAATGTGTGAAATCAAGCAATTTGTCTTGGTGCTATGCAATGGTAATTGCTGACAACAGTAATAGGTGCTACCCATCCTTCTAAGGCAGTCAGATGTTTATTGATCTTGTATTTTATGGACCATGTATTTGTATACCTTGAAGGGGAGTCTGTTTTGGTGATTTAAAAGAAGAGTGGTCCCAAAATTTAGGGGCTGGAGGTGAAACAAAGTCATCTTCTAGTTTGGTCCAGCTCTTCTCACACCACAAACTGTTTCGAACCTATCTATACCTATGACTCATTTTAACATGATGTTTTGTGTGGGTGTGAGGGTAGAAGAGAGAGAGAGAGAAGGGGGCGGGGGACATGGTTTCTGATGGGACATTTTTGAAATACTCCAAGATGAAGACACGTGTCTTTGNTGGTGTCAAAAGATCGAAGGCTGGGGGGCAGTTGATGAGACATTTCTGAAAATACTCAAAGATGAAGACACGTGTCTTCGGTGTCACTAATCCTTGTTACTGAGATCACGTACCCATCGGTTCACAAGTCCCTCTCCCCCGAGGTACTTGTCATAGGGATCAAGTGGCATCCAGTACGTTTACGTACCGACACGTATCCCTCAGTCTGATATGAGTACATCGGTCGCTATATGTACCTCCCCTCTCGGTTCTGAGATGTACCAATCCCCCCTCGGTACTGATATGTACCAACGTCCAGGATGACATTCTCTTCTCCTACAGAGCTATTGATGTACAGGTCACTAGCCTAGGCTAGGCTAGGTTAGCCATCATGACCTCGTCTTACAGAATTGGTGTCAGAAAGCTCAAGAAGGCAGGGGACACAGCCAATGAGGAATGGACACGTGGCATATTGTGTCACATCAGAGACAGAAAGACTGGATGCCCTTGCTAACATACAACTTGTGAAAACAAGCATTAATTACACCATTCCCTTGATGAGACAGCGTTTAATGCGGTAAGGCTCGGAAATGAAAGATNAAAAATCTCCATTTCTTGGACTCTACTTTAGCAAGTTAATTTATGGAACTTATGTTCCATTTTATTTATGCTTGAAGGTATGGTGCATCGTAAGTAAAAAATGATAATTGTTTTTTTAGTCTATTATCAAATACTATCATTTTCAAACAAAAATACCAAATCTATCATATTTTTCAACTTATTTATCAATCTAGTGCAATTGNACATTTATTACATCCTTGCCGAGAGGAGCTCATTGAACAGTCGGCAGGCCGATGACGCAGCCTTGGTTGCTCGGGATCCCAAACAGTTAAAAGAGGACATTCCTCGTNCAAAAAGGGAAAAAGACATTTTTGTAAGTATCAAAAGCGTTCTTATTAAGTCCACTTTTTTGGTGAAAGCAGAATCAACAATTTCATTTTCAAAAATTGTAGTAACTTGGTAAATAAGTTGAAAAGTATGGTAGATCGATATTTTTGTTTAAAAATGACAATATTTTGGTAATAGATTTGATCTTCTTTTTTTTTGGGAGAGGAAAAATTCTATGTGAATGATTTTGAGAGGGATGTTGGTGACTGTTGGATGAATCTATTTGAAACCATTGAATGAGTTTATTAAAACCTGTCATGTTTTATATTACAGATTTATAGAAGCAGACATAAACTCCAAGGGGTAACTCAAGTGGTAAAAAAGACGAGCTGTAAACTCAAACATTCTGAGTTCAAATCTTGACAATTTCTTGAAATTAGGTCATGAGGAATTTATCACTCATGAATATCCTAATCTCAACGTGTATAGTCTGTCTTTGACCAAGTCAGAGAGAAAATTAATTGAAATATGCATAAACTAAACCGTACACCCCTAACCGTTGAAAAAATGTCATTACTCGGTACCATTTCTTCATATCTTGTTCATATAAAGAATGTAAACTTGAGAAAAACAGCATCACAAATTTCTAGGAAAAATAATCCAATGCACCCAAAAAAAAAAAGGGGATCGAGTTCTTTTTTTTTTCTTGTTAAACAATCAAGGATATTCGGACTAATTTACACGTACCTCAACTAATGTCCTCTTCGATCCAGATAACAGCAGATCATTCACACTGAAACTAGGATATTTATGAGGAATAAATCCCTCTTAATCTGTTCTCAAGAGATTGTTAAAATTCGAATTCAGAACGTCTGAATTTACAGTTCGTCTCTATTATCAATGGAGCTACTTCGGAGTTGGATTGAGTTCATTTTGATAAGATCAAATGTGTGAAATCAAGCAATTTGTCTTGGTGCTATGCAATGGTAATTGCTGACAACAGTAATAGGTGCTACCCATCCTTCTAAGGCAGTCAGATGTTTATTGACCTTGTATTTTATGGACCATGTATTTGTATACCTTGAAGGGGAGTCTGTTTTGGTGATTTAAAAGAAGAGTGGTCCCAAAATTTAGGGGCTGGAGGTGAAACAAAGTCATCTTCTAGTTTGGTCCAGCTCTTCTCACACCACAAACTGTTCCGAACCTATCTATACCTATGACTCATTTTAACATGATGTTTTGTGTGGGTGTGAGGGTAGAAGAGAGAGAGAGAGAAGGGGGCGGGGGACATGGTTTCTGATGGGACATTTTTGAAATACTCCAAGATGAAGACACGTGTCTTTGGTGTCACTAATTCTTGTTACTGAGATCACGTACCCATCGGTTCACAAGTCCCTCTCCCCCGAGGTACTTGTCATAGGGATCAAGTGGCATCCAGTACGTTTACGTACCGACACGTATCCCTCAGTCTGATATGAGTACATCGGTCGCTATATGTACCTCCCCTCTCGGTTCTGAGATGTACCAATCCCCCCTCGGTACTGATATGTACCAACGTCCAGGATGACATTCTCTTCTCCTACAGAGCTATTGATGTACAGGTCACTAGCCTAGGCTAGGCTAGGTTAGCTATCATGACCTCGTCTTACACAATTGGTGTCAGAAGGCACAGGAAGGCAGGGGTCACAGCCAATGGGGAATGGACGCGTGACATATTGTGTCACATCAGAGACAGAAAGACCACATACATTTGCTGACACACGACTTGGGAAAGCAAGCATTTAATTACATCATTCCCTTGATGAGACTGCATTCAATGCGGTAAGGCTCGAAAATGAAAGATAATAAATGTCTCTAAGGCTGGACATTTATTACATCCTTGCCGAGAGGAGCTCATTGAACAGTCGGCAGGCCGATGACGCAGCCTTGGTTGCTCGGGATCCCAAACAGTTAAAAGAGGACATTCCTCGTAGGAATCAGTGCGCACGTTGCCCGTATCTAATGATCACCTACTGACTACACTGACAACAATCATGAGTATTTGAGGTATAAATACTCCTCGCAAAAGGCAAGGTGGTATGCAACAAAAAACCTTTGCAACAAATTATACTCAGTGTTTTCTTCTTCCTCTCTCTCGAAAACTGACTTGATCGTCTGAGGGGATACGCCGAAAAACACTCTGGCGCCCTTCTAACTTGTCTTTCTTTGTTCCAGGAACCTTCCTCAGCCTTACTGGATCGTTCCATTGATCCACGAGGGTCTCCCATTACCATTTCAGGTTACCATCGGACCTCACAGGCTGTTCCAAGCAACAGAGTTGACCATTCGATTGACTCACTCGAGTTCACCAAGGGAGAGATATGTTCTCGTATTTATATTGTGCAAGATCCAGCACGCACAATCTGGCGCCGTCTGTGGGAAACGACTAGTTTTCCTAGTTTCTTCTCTATAAAGAGCAGTGACCATGGTGAATACTCGACAAAAAGGGNAGATCTGTTCTCGTATTTATATTGTGCAAGATCCAGCACGCACAATCTGGCACCGTCTGTGGGAAACGACTAGTTTTCCTAGTTTCTTCTCTATAAAGAGCAGTGACCATGGTGAATACTCGACAAAAAGGGAAATGTCCCCAACAAAGAAGTCTCGAATTACAAGCTCCATGTCACCATGGAGGGAGGGACCACATTAATGGGAATAAAAATGTCTCTATTCAGTCAAGAGGGGTTACCCCTCAAACCAGTATGGGCATCAAGTCAGGCGGATCCGCCTCCTTGACTCGTCAATTGGCGGAGGTGATCGAAGAAAAGTTTGGGGATCGATTACGACAGTTGAAAAAGGACAATGTGAACGTCCTAAGCCGGCTCAACGAATTCGTCGCCTCCGGCGAAGGATCGAGGGACTCATTCATTTCTCGTGGGCTCCCCGCCCGGGAGGTAGAAATGAAGGATCTAAGGAATCATTTAAACAACAAGGCAGAAAGCTCCAGGGCCCCAAAGCGACCGAGAGCCAACGAGCGCCCTCTTAACGACCATTCCAGGAAGGCAAGGCCTTTAGCCCTGGACGACCTCCAGCGAGGATTGTCGAGATGGAGGAAGGGAGATGAGTCCGAGGAGGATTCAACTCTATCCACACAGCGCCCAGGAAATGGGGGGCCTATTGATGAACTCAAGGATTTCAGAAGACATCCCGTTGGGGAGGAAATTGATCTCAGAGCCCGGTTGGAATCTAGGAGAAAGAGTAAGGCTGTCCAGGATGAGGTTGAAGACGAGGTCATACANTGGAATCCAGGAGAAAGAGTAAGGCTGTCCAGGATGAGGTTGAAGACGAGGTCATACAAACACCCTTCACCATGGAGATCAGAGAGATGGAGGTTCCAAGAAAGTTCGTCGTGCCGAGGTTCAAAACTTATGACGGGCGGTCCGATCCTGAAGCCCATCTCAGGCAATACAAGCAAATGATGTCCCTGTATCATTCAGACCAACAGTTCCTCTGTCGAGTGTTTCCTATGAGCTTGGGGGATTCTGCGATGAAGTGGTTCGAGGCGCTTCCCCCCAACAGCATTGGATCGTGGAAGTAATTGGCGAGGCAGTTCCTGGCTCAATTCATTACGGGGAGTAAGCGGCNCATGGAAGGAATTGACGAGGCAGTTCCTGGCTCAATTCATTACGGGGAGTAAGCGGCCTAAAGACGTTGGATCATTGCTAACGCTCAGACGTAGGGAATCCGAGACCCTTCGCCAGTACGCCATCTGGTACTGGGACGAGGTTAATGAGGTAGAAGGCTGCTCGGAAGTCATGACAGTGACATCTTTCAGGCTCGGCTTGGCAAGGGACACGGACTTGTACCGATCCCTGACTAAGAAGACTCCCTCGGATATGGGCGAGCTGATGGCCCGGATAAACAAGTACTCAAGGATCGAGTATGAGATGGGAAGCAGCAAAGGTCGAACCCTCTAATCTAAGAGAAAAGAGAGGGAGCGGGAGGATACTCCCTGAAAGGGACTACTACCCCCTCCGAAGGGGTCGTCCAAAGGAGTTCACACTGTGTTCAAGGAACCCATCTTCAAGTTGCTCCACAAGATAAAACATGAGTCATTCTTCAAGTGGCCGCCCAGGATGCAGAGGGATCCCTCCACCCGTGATCAAAAGGTTAGGTGTTCCTATCACCGGGATTTCAGACATCGCACCGAAAGCTGCAGGTATACAAATCGTTCTTGAAAAGATTGGTCCGAGACGGATACTTGAAAGAATACATAGAGCCCAGGCCTGAAGAGAGACAAACCCCTGCCCCGACCGAGGAGCCGGACAACGTCATAGATGTCATCCATGTATGTCCGCTAGATTGTCCCACGTCCAAGGAACTCGAGTTCGATCTCAAGAGGGTAGCTTTTACAAGGAAGATAGCCGAAGATGATGGGGGGCCACCCAGTAAAAGGGCCAGGACTGGTGAGCCTAGCATCACGTTCTCCGACGCGGACTTGACAAGCGTGGTGACTCCTCATAACGACGCCCTTATCTTAACCCTGAAGATAGGTAAATTCGACGTCAAAAGGGTGTTGATAGACTCCGAAAGTTCCTCGGAAATGATGTACTCTGAGACTTTAAAACGGATAGGTCTTGGCCTCAAGGACCTCACCAAGGTCAGGACACCCCTCATCGGATTCAACGGCTCGTTCGCCCTGCCCGTAAGCAAAATCACATTGTCAGTTGTCATAGGTCCCTTCATCATCAACACCGAGTTTGTCATGATTGATACGGACTCTCCCTACAATGTGATCATGGGACGAGCATGGCTGCATGCGTTGGGAGCGGTGCACTCCACTTATCACCAGAAACTAAAACTCGCCACGCCAGAAGGTATCATGGAGATCCGAGGGGACCAAGCATCCGTAAAAAATTATTTTTATTCAGCTGTTAGAGTCGGGGCTTTCACCCAAAAAAAGGGGCGAGCACCGGAAGAGATCATGAAAAAATAGCAATCACAGTCCGGGCGTCCAGGAATGGATGACCCCCGGATAGACCTAACGGAACGGTCGGTAGAGGACCTCTGGAAGGTGCCCTTGGTGGAGGGAGAAGAAGAAAGATACTTCTTAGTTGGAACCGCGATGCCCGCAGCCGAACAGGAGGAGATGATTGAGTTCCTAAGGAGAAATGCAGACGTATTCGCTTGAAACGCAATGGAAATGACGGGAGTAGACCCTGAGATAATCACGCACAAGCTGCATGTTGACCCGGCGCACAAGCCAGTAAAACAGAAGTCACGACGCATGGCCCCGCATCACGTCTGCGCGGTCAATGAAGAAATCGACAAACTCTTGAAGGCTAACGCCATTCGGGAGATACAGTTCCCAGAATGGCTGTCTAACACGGTTTGTGCGAAGAAGAAGGGAGGAAAATGGCGTGTATGCGTAGACTTCACAGATCTAAACAAGGCATGTCCCAAGGACGACTAGCCCTACCAAAGGTGGACCAGCAAGTGGATGCCACTGTCGGATATGAACGCATGGACTTCCTGGATGCCCGTGCAGGATATCACCAGATTCCTCTCCATCCCCCAGATCAAGAAAAAATGGCGTTTATCATTCCGAATGGAGTTTACTGTTACAAAGTGATGCCGTTTGGACTAAAGAACGTCGGGGCGACATACCAAAAACTGATGAATCGGATGTTCAAAAAGCATATCGGCAACACCATGGAGGTCTACATTGGCGATATGCTGGTGAAGAGCAAATGAAGCTGTGATCATCTAGTAGATTTGGCAGATACTTTCTCCATCCTCAGGGAGTACGGGCTGAAGCTGAATGCAGCAAAATGCATTTTTGGAGTGGAATCGGGTAAATTTCTCAGATATCTCATCAGTCAACGAGGAATCGAAGCTAACCCGGATCAGATTCAAGCGATCCTGGACATCCGGAGCCCCTGAACTGTTCGAGAAGTCCAAAAGCTCACGGGGATGCTGGCAGCACTTAACCGTTTTGTCTCACGCTCCTCAGACAAATGTAAACCCTTTTTCGGAGCCATCAAGAGTGCTGGGAAGGATATGTGGAGCCAGGGGTGCGAAGACGCCCTGGCTGGAATCAAGGAATACCTCAGGACTCTCCCGACCTTATTCGTCCCTATCCAGAGGAAAATGCTCTTCTTGTACTTATTCGTATCCAAATTTGAGGTAAGCAGGGTATTTATTCGTGAGCATGAGCACCGCCAGAAGTCGATTTATTACATAAGCAAGGCACTCCTGGACGCAGAGACAAGATACCTGCCCCTAGAGAAACTAGCTCTATCCCTGGTCACCACTGCAAGAAAATTGAGGCATTATTTCCAGGTGCACCCAATTACCGTCGTTACCGATCAGCCCTTAAAGGCCATTTTGAGGAAAGCGGAACTCTCCAAAAGGATTTCCAAATGGGCAGTGGAGCTGGGGGAACACGACATTCATTTCAAACCTCGAACCGCTATAAAAGGTCAGGTATTGGCGGACTTCATAACTGAGTTTTCAGGGGAACATCCTGTTCTAGAAAGACCGCCTCCTCCAGACATAGTGTCTCCAACGAATTGCGAGGGATCACCATGGCTTTTGTGTGTGGACGGTTCGTCAAATAGTAAGGGGTCTGGGATCGGTATCTTGCTGGTCTCTCCAGATGGGATGGTCGCGGAGCAGGCCGTTTGACTGGGATTCAAAGCGTCTAATAATGAAGCTGAATACGAGGCCCTCATCTCAGGACTTCGGTTAGCTGAGGCAACTGGAGTTACGGACTTGATCGTGCATTGCGATTCCATACTGATAGTCAACCAAGTTAACGGAGAGTTTGAGACAAGGGACCCTAGGATGAAGGCTTACCATCACCAGGCGACAACTGTAATCCAAAAATTCGAAAGGATTGAGATCAAACAAATGTCTCGAGACAAGAATACGCATGCCGACGCCCTGGCTTGCCTTGCCTCGGCAGTGAAGTCCTCTCAGTTGCACAAGATCACCATAGAATATCTTCCCACATCCTGCATAGACCACGCCCCCGAGGCAATGGCCGTCTAGGATACACACAAGATGCCCAGCTGGATTGATCCTTTTCTTAGGTTCCTAACAACAGGAGACCTCTCGGAATGTTCAAAGGAAGCAAGGAAGATAAAACTTAAAGTCCCGAGATTTTGGGTCTCTCCGGATCAGAAGTTGTATCGGAGGTCTTTCTCAGGACCTTACTTGTTATGCGTTCAAGTGGACCAGGTGGAAGACCTTCTCTATGAGGTACACGAAGGAATATGCGGGGGCACTCTAGGGGGCGATCAATGGCACACCGCATCATGTCTCAGGAATATTGGTGGCCGCGAGTGCAAAGGGATGCGCATATGTCCAAAAATGCGATCAATGTCAGAAGTTCTTCCCTGCAATCAAGCAACCCGTGGGGGACTTGCACCCCCTGACCAGCCCTTGGCTAGTGGGGACTCGATTTAGTTGGGCCCCTACCTAAGGCTCCTGAAAACAGGAAGTTTCTCATTGTGGCCACAGATTATTTTACCAAGTGGGTTGAGGCGGAGCCGTTGACTTACATCCGTGACATAGATGCTAAAAAGTTCGTCTGGGAAAACATAGTCATCAGATTCGGGATTCCCCGGGCACTGGTGTCGGATAAGGGGACTCAATTCACCGGCAGACGTTTCAAGTCTTTTTACGAGCAACTCGGAATCCGTAATTTCTATTCCACCCCTGCCTACCCCCAAGCCAATGGGCAGGCAGAGGCCTCCAACAAAATAATTATCAATGAAATCAAGAAGAGATTGGAGAAAACCAAGGAAAAATGGGCAGATGAGCTATTAAACACTTTGTGGGTGTACAGGACCACCCCTCGGTCCTCGACAGGAGAAACCCCACACTCCCTGGCTTACGGAATGGAAGCAATCATACCTCTTGAGGTAGGACTCCCGACCATAAGGACCCAAGCTTTCGACGCAGGGGAAAATGACCGTCAACTTAGACTGGATTTGGATCTAGTGGAAGAAAGAAGGGAGATAGCCGCTTTGAGAATAACCAAGTATCAAGAAAATATTTTCCAACTGTACAACAAAAGGGTCAAGGCGTGAGAATTTCGAATCGACGATTTGGTCCTCAGAAGGATAACGGCCAATACCCGTGACCCAACAAAAGAAAAAATAAGACCTAACTGGGAAGGGCCTTACAAAGTGATATCTATCGCAGGCTCCGGGTCATATAGATTAGAAGATATGGATGGAAAACTTGTAATGCGACCATGGAATGTGATGAATCTAAAGAAATACTATTTTTGAGTATTATTTCCCTCAGTGCTCGCCAACTACAAAGATAAAGGGCAAGGCCCTGGAGANAAAGGGTCAAGGCGCGAGAATTCCGAATCGGCGATCTGGTCCTCAGAAGGGTAACGGTCAATACCCGTGACCCAACAAAAGTAAAAATGGGATCTAACTGGGAAGGGCCTTACAAAGTGATATCTATCGGAGGCGCTAGGTCATATAGATTAGAAGATATGGATGGAAAACTTGTAATGCGACCGTGGAATGTGATGAATCTAAAGAAATATTATTTTTGAGTATTATCTCCCTTAGTGCTCGCCAACGACAAAGATAAAGGGCAAGGCCCTGGGGACAGAGTTCAAAGACTTCTGCCCCCGAAACAAACACAGGAGCAAGCCTCCTGGAAGGGCAAGGCCCTAGGGACAGAGTTCCAGGACTCCTGCCCCCGAAGCGAACACAGGAGCAAGCCTCCTGGAAGGGCAAGGCCCTAGGGACAGAGTTCAAGGACTCCTGCCTCCGAAACAAACACAGGAGCAAGCCTCCTGGAAGGGCAAGGCCCT